>JAPMOR010080388.1:67792-83713 GCA_026543865.1 Argiope aurantia | reverse complement strand
AACAACATTTTCATAAGTTACCAAAGGAAAGCACCAAAATAAATTTCATATCATTTTTAAATAAGTAATAATTTTTTAAATTCTACCGAAAATTTAAAAAACAATCGCTTTCAGATGCACTCTACCAATCTTCAAAATAGGCCGTGATGGCCTGGCGGTAAGGTCTCGGCTTGTGAGCCGTAGGGTTTCCGGTTCGAGACCCCATTCCATAGAAGAACCGCCGTGTAAGGGGGTCTGTTGCACGATAAATCCGTCAGGGTCAAACGTCCTCCCGTTGGTGCGGAGAGGGGTTGCCAGCTAACGTGTCGTCCTCGTCTTCTGACGGCGGTTCAAAATTACGAAGTCCGTCCCAAAATAGCCCTAGTGTTGCTTTAAACCGGACGTTCATATAACTAAACAAAACCAGTCTTCAACATATATTTGTGCCGAAATCGATAACTCTAGATTAAGGTTAGTTAGTCATGCAAACCGCAAATACGCGTGGATATGTTCTCCGTTACAATAACTGATTGTTACTGGTAGATTTCCACTAATTTTTTTTTTAACCAAAAAGTGATTTTATTAGTTTTTATCCAAGCAGTATCATTAAAAAAAGTACTAGGAGTTTTTTTTTTATCGGGAATACAAGAAAAACTTGAAATCGTTAAGAGCAGGAAAAATAAAATAAAATAAAAAAACACTAAAAAACTAACATTTTTTTCCCCGACTGCTTTGTATTATTTATGTACATGTTTAGTTTCTAATATGACGATATTTCATTTTTGAGTCACAAATCGTTTGTTCCGCATTTGTCTATCTTTCCCCTTCTTCTATCCATTATCTCTAACCTATCTATTTCATCTTCCGGTTTTCCAGCCGGAAGTTAAAGACACGTTCCGCTGAGAATAAAGTAATAATTACTGAGAATAACAGATAGACATTGTCGATTCAATTTCGGCAATACTTTGTTTTCCATCTGTTGAAAATTCTCCCAGGAAAAATCATTGCGTTTGCCTTATTCCAATTTACAAGAAGTCTCTCTAGCAATATTGTAAAAAGGTTTACTAAAAATAAAAAGCAGAGAGATGTTTATCGTTTGCTGGATTTTCTGAAATTTGCTCACGTGGTTCAACTACCGAGGATTGATTCAAATTCGTTTATTGACAGCTAAGATTGCGATTGAGATTCAGGATCCTTTGTTTATCAATAAAGTCCACTTGCCCGTTCTACTTTGAACATGTAAGTTAGTTTTTCTCTTTTTTATTAAGTGACAGCAAAAGCAGTTAAGCATTTTAAATATTTTGGAAGATAATTTTGATGTATTTCAGTTATATGAAAAACTTATTTTGAAGCAATTAGTAGCTTTTAAAAATGTCAAAATGGAATTAACTTAATTTTAGTTAATGCTCTCTATTTAATTTCGTCCGGGATTTGAATTTTTGACTTATATTTCTTGAATTTTCTGTTCATATATTGTTAAAAAACATATATGTAATTAAAAGTTTTTAGACTGATTTAAAATCAAAAATAAAAATTGTCAAAATTTTTTAAAATTTTTTCGTTGTTTTGTTAGATAAATATTTATGCTGTACAAACATTCAATCAATAATATAATAGAAAAGCTAAATGAAAATTGCTTTAATTTGGATTTTATTATACTATCGGTATATACAATAGTACTGTTTATTTTTTGTTTATTAAAACTGCTTACTGATTTTTTGGAGTGATTAATTAAATATATTAACTTTTAAAATTAGAATTAATATCAATTTATAAATTTATTTATCCTTTATCTTTTAAAAATTCGAAATTGGTAAAATTTAAAAATTAATCTTCATTTATATATTTGATTTAAAAAATGTCATCTTCTGTTACTTTTCCCATATTTTAACTCAGTTCTTTTTATTCCGAACTTTTTAATGTATAAAATCGTTTGAAGCAAAACTTTTATTTTTATTTTATTTCCAAATGGATTCGTTCAGATTGTATTATTTTTAATATTTATCAATATTTTATAAGACGTTAAGAAAATTGCTTAGTATGATTGATAATAAGGATATAACACTCGCTTGATCAAGCAATGTTATATAATTTTTGAATATAAAATAAACCTCATTTCAGTTAATTTTTTCTGGATTATTTCCGTGTAGAATCGTGTTTTAAAAATGAAATGCTTATATAATTTTTATTATAATTGCTATAATTTAAGTCTAAGATAAAAGGAATTAATTAATGGAATTGACTAAACATTTATATATTATCACTTTAATATAAGTTCTCTTAAAAACATTCATTTCTTCTTCTAAAAAATGCACAATTAGACAAATATTTGAAATCTTACAATTTAAAAAATTTAATTTAAAAAAAATATTTTTGTAAATTTTTTAATTTATTTTGTTAAACTTTCTAAAATTTTACTCTTTATTCAATTATTATCATAGTAGTTTACATATATATTATGTAATTTTGTATGATATTAAGCAGTATTCAAAATATTATATAAAACAGTCGTATATTGAAAATGCATCATTAGATAAATGTCTAAAGTGTTAAATATAAAGAACATTCGTAGAAAATGATGTTTCTAGAATTTTTAATTTATTTTGTAAAATTATCTAGATTTTTTGATGCTTTATTCAATTATTACCTTAA
The DNA here is from genome assembly GCA_026543865.1 of Argiope aurantia. NCBI lineage: Eukaryota > Metazoa > Arthropoda > Arachnida > Araneae > Araneidae > Argiope > Argiope aurantia. The sequence continues at coordinate 81,082 of JAPMOR010080388.1, read as the reverse complement.
ATCTTTCTAGGGCCATGGGAAGAATAATTCCCACTAAATTCAATAATCTTTGCATAAAGTACTGTCGATTGGCATGCATTCTCCTAAATTTATCAGTAAAGCAGTAACCTAGATGTTCCTGTTTCTTTTTTCACACAAAATGATGCCTTTTGATTTGTCATGCAATTATTAATTAACAAAAATTTTTAAAGATTCAAATTATATTTATTTAATAAATTAATGATTTCTTTTTCTTAAGTGTATCTCAATTCTGAAAATATTTTAATGAGTCATTACTAGAAAAAAATGGCTCCTTGAAGAGTTAATATTATATAACATTACATGATATTATACAATATTCACAATATTGTATAATATTGTAAAAGGTTGAATATGATAATATAGTATAATGTAATACTGGGCTATATGCTATGCTAACAGGATATTAATTTTAACCTACTTTGTTAACTCCTTCAATAGAGATTACAAAAGGGGAATTAAAAATTATTAGAAATTAAAAAAAATGTTAAATATTAGAAAATTTCTTGGAATGCACGAGAAAAAATTCATTTAAAAAAACACTTTTGCGCTGTAATTTTTATCTCCCTAGGAAACTGGATCAAGCATCACTGCACCGCGATTGAAATCGACATTTCTTTTTCTTTTACGTGAAGAGAAGAAAATAGTGTATGCTAGCAGTCCATCCAATTAATGTTTATTGTTTTTCAGTAATACAAGTTCCTTTAAATTTCAGGCGACATTCTATTATTTGCGGATTGAGTGTTGTGTTTATTCTTTTAAAATGTTCTGATGGCCAGGAAGTAGAAGTTAGAAAACCGGTGTGCAGAGAGAAAGAAAAATGCCTGGCTTTACTGGACATAGCCGAAGATTTAGTCACCAACACAAAGGCTCTCTGCTCTAAGTGTAAGTATAGTAAGTATTTGGCTATTGAGTATTGAATATTTGGAACATAAAAAACTACCAGTATCCATCAAAAGGTTTCTACAAATTAATTATTTTGGTTTTCGTTCAATCAAAAGTTTTCTTAAAAATTGAAAATCAAGCGGCGATTATACGATAAGAATCCTTTTTAATATAGTATAACGACAGCTAATAAACCCACATTTAGTATATATATATATATATATATATATATATATATATATATATATATATAACTTCACGAGAAATCATCTGAGAGACATGACATTTAGAAATAAGATGCAGCATTTTGTTCTGAAAGAATGACGAAAGCATAGTTGCCCAGAAATCGATACAATGCATACAGTATGGAATCAAACAAAAAAAGGCTTTATTGAACTCATAGTATCGTTACACATGATTGTCTGTCCAAGAGGAAGAACAGCAAGCAGATGTTCCTTAGTATGGGATATGCCCTCCCCTTACTGCAATGGTTGCTTCGCACCTTCTCCCCATACTCAGCACCAGATTGTCCAACAGTTCTTGTGGTAAGAGTGCCCATTCCTCAATCAGTATCTGTTTAAGTTGTCGGGTGTTCCTAGGAGGATGTAATCATGCCGCAAGGCGTCTCCCCAAAGCATCCCACACATGTTCTATAGGATTTAATTAGGAGAGAATGCTGGCCAATCCATTCGAGTGATATCTTCACTTTCCAGGAGCTCCTCAACAACACGAGTCCTGTGTGGCCGTGTATTGTCATCCATAAAAAACGAAGTCTGATCCAATGGCACCTCGGAACAGACGCACATGGGGAAGGATCACCTCCTGACAATAGCGATCTCCAGTTACAGAACCTCTGTCGAAAACGTGGAGCTCAGTCCGCCCGTTCATCATAATGCCTCTCCAGACGACAACTCCAGGACCACCGAAACGGTCTCTTTCCTTGAAGTTACTGGGATGAAACCGTGTCCCGACCTCTCTCCAAATCAACTGGCGTTGGGAATAGCTTGTAATATATATATATATATATATATATATATATATATATATATATATATACTAGAACCAAAGATGGTGTTGGTAATTGTTTCAGTGATATTTATTGCACATGACTCACTCGGTGAGCTGTAACAGCGCCATCTGGTGTTGAAAATTTCAGAAAATAGCATAATTCCAATGAATGCTATGCTATTGAACATAGCCTCCTACTGTGTATCGTATATATTATTTTAAATTAATATTTTTAACTTTTCCGTGGGTAAAGTAATCCTAACAAATAATTATTCCACTAATTTGATAAGTTAATGAAAAATCCACTACAATAGTTTATGGCATTACAATGAAATAGCATAAATGCTAGATACTCTTCGTGAAATTACTTTTGATATCCATTCTTCATCTCATTGGAGGAAAATGTCTTGTAACATAAGTGGAGGTGTCATACGTCAAGGAGTAATATTTGCTATATTACTAGAATGCCACTCGAATGTTGCCATTGATCATATTCTACAATATCGAGAGAAGAAAAGCCTTTCGAGACAAAATTCTGCTTATTGTTGCGAATCAGTTCGATAAACCCGCATAAGAATATCAAAGAACTAAACCAGTCTTCCATTATTACTTCTAGTCATGTTTTAAGCAGTGGAATGGTTGTGTCCAGTCATCGCATTGATTCTATCCGATTGAGAATTTTAGGTTCATCAAACTGACTAATTGATGTTTTGAACTAAATAATACCAACGGCTGACCTATTTAAATAATGGCAAAATATTTATCAATTTTGTCTTATGACATATGGATTTTAATCATAGTTAATAAAAATTTCATCATCGTAGTCCTAAGCTTAGTTAAGGTTTATTATAGTTTCATTTTGAAGCAACAACAGGGCTCTTTTGGCACAGACCCTATAATTTTGAATCCTTCTCAGGTGACAAGGAACACATCAGCTGTTGCATTAACATCATACGGACTTTATACATATTCGACTCGCTTGCATTGTTTGTTTATAGAATATTGAATTCTCTGGCTCTAAAACTGAGTCCTTACCACCAGACCATCACAATCCAAGAAATTTTAAGGCCCTCTATCATTCGAATAACTTCTAAAAAATTAACTCCTCAATTAATTTGACACTTGTTGTTACATCGTTTTGTAAGCTTTGGGATAAATTTTGAACATTTCAAAAATAAAAGAATAAATTTTATTTTTTAAAGCAGTTTTTGTGTATAAATTTCATGAAAGTGTTATTTTTTGCTATAATCAGAAGGTTGAATTTATATCGAAAATTAATTCTTGTGTTTTGTTTGATCAGTAATAGTAATCTAAATCTAAATTTGAGACATCCCGTTATCGCCGAGTTGTACTCATTACATGCTCTTCTCTTTATCACTTAGAAGCACTGCAAAAAAATGCAAATACATCAAAACGAAAAAATTACTTCATGATCGATGTTTTGTAGCTTAATAGCAAAACTCGAGAAATAAAAATTAATCGGAGAGAATTATTAGTAATTATTAATAATAAAATGATAAAAGGATCTGTGTTACAAAAGTATCGAGACAGCGAAATTGCTACATGGAAACTTTTTCATCTGAAGGCTTTGCTCAATTGTATGTCATTCTTTCTTTCTTTTTTTAAATTTTGGTATGAACATTTGTTTTATTTACCTCACAGCTAATGATGCAACAAAGCAATCAGAATGCAGCAGGAAAGAGAAGTCTTCCACCTACATGGAATTTACAAGGAAGTTGCTGAGGGAAATCAGGGAGAATTTCCCATCATGTATGTATAAAGAATAACTCGATGAAATTTTAAATGATCTAAATATATAAAACAAAAAGTACAAGACATAATGTAATTTAAATACATGTAATTCAGAATAACGCTACAAAATAAAATAAGAAAGGAAATTCATGCACCGGAGGATTTAAAATATAACATAAAAGGTGTTCGAGAGAAATCGGAACGTAGGAAACAAGAAAAGTCAATTGCAAAGTCAAAAGTTCTCTGAAAAGGAAACCTTTTAAACCGTTCATGATTGCTAGCTTTGTGAATCTTTCAAATTTTTTTCTATCTTCAATTTCGCTTCACAGATAAAGAAAATCCTTTTCTCAAATTAAAAGTCTGAACAGTAGATTTAATTGTATTTTATTTATTTAATTTTATTCACGACTTCCGATATTGTCTTCTTTATCCAATAAAAAAAAAGCTGTAAAAAAGTTTAGTTTAAAACTATTTCTTTAGTGACACGAACAATAAAAAGTTTGTCAAAATTTTAATCATTGAATGAAATATTTAAATATTTTCCCTAATATTATTTTTTACTTTTTGTTTTGGAGACAGTTACAAAGACATCTCGTTCATTACTTTACTTTTTCAAGCCGTAAATGGAAAATAGCTAAATTACTCTTTTTTCTTCCTCTTGTAGTAACACAAATCCTTTAACGTCTCACTGTTTTAGAGAATATTTTAAGTTATACAAATCTAACCATTCACAGTAACACAAAATTTCAAACATTCGCCTAGGTCAACCGGTGGAATGCAGTAAGAGACCGAGGGACTGTACTGAGGTCATGGATGCTGGAGACACCAAGAGCGGAACCTACGCCATCTTCCCAATGAGCAAGTATACAGCTTCAAGAGTAGTCAATGCATATTGTGACATGGACACCGATGGCGGGGGTTGGACGGTCAGTATACTCTTCACACTGCAGGCTGTTTAATAGAACTATCATTCAATTTTATAGTCTTGAAGTCACGTATATGTAATTGGAGGAGTGGGGGCATTGACAGATTGGGGACTGATTATGTTAAGAAAAAGGTTTTTAAAAGGGAATCGCATTTCTTTAAGGAACTGTTTCTAAATTTCGTCGTGGGACATCATAAAATATTGTCAAGCCCTCGTGCAAATTTCTTTTCAAGTCAGTGCGAAACTGCTCGGATTCAATTGTGAAGTAGAGGAATTCCCATTATTTTACCCAGATTGACCATCCTTAAATTTTTATCTGTAAGGACTCAAAAAAGAGGTCCCTCGGAGGCCAGAAGTTTGACGACGATCTTATACTGGTTGGTAGCGTTTTACGAGACTGGGATTTATAAATTGATCCCAAGCTGTGATAAATGCTTCAATATGGGAGGTAATTTATCGAAAAGCAATAAATTGATAATACTCTAATTTCTACTTTATTCTATCTTTTACTGCATTTTTAAAATATTTTCTCAACATTTTGTGCGTTATTTCCAGATACACCCTCAACAATTAGCTAGTTGGACTGTGATAGATATATGGAGTTATCGTGAAATACTTTTCTTGTTTAGTGATTTATAGAACGAATGAGCGGAATAAATATGAAGAATTTACATTAGATGAACACACAAGATACATTAGATGAATTTCAAAAAAGAGTACCAAAAGTCTTTAATTTATCATCCTATTTCCAGATAACGTCAGTACATTGAAAATATTGCACCTGAACGCAAGTTGATTAATGATTTTTATCGAGTTTTATACAGTATGTCATTCAATGCTCATGTGCGTTTTTTAACACTCGAACATTTATGAAATTTTGCATAATTCCTTTTTTTTTGTATCTCCATCATAATTAGTAATATGTTTTCATTGCGAAAGCTTATATTTACGGTAATTTTTTGATACATTTTCTTTTAGAGGAAACCATTTCCCTATATCTTTATACAGTATATGTATTTGGCTTTATTTCATTCACGAATTATAGCTGCAATAATTACTAAAAATAGTTTAAATTAACTACTTACGGGAAAATTTATTTTAAGCCCACTCCAAAATTTATTGGGGAAGTGAAATTACATGCTGTCTATTTCTGAAAGATTTAAATGAATCGTCCTAACTTTTTTGTTTTGAAGGTTTTCTGTTTAGACACTCATAAAATTTTACTTGGCAGTCTAAAACTGCAATCATCATCAAAAAAAAAGTTTTTATATACTCGATCAGTGATAATAAATATTTTTTATTAAATTTATTTTCTGTTCTTGTAATTTGCTGTTTCATAGTTTTGAAATTATAACTCTGAATTCCAACAACTCATAGTGTCCAATACAGAAATATTCGTGTTTTTATCCTATGAAAAAAATTAGGGATATTTGTTTTTAAAGGTCATACTTTTTCTTTTCTTCATGATATATAAATAGTAGCCACAGGCCTTGTTTTTTAAATCCTCTAAAATGTCTCTGTTTTGCGTACTTTCAAGTATTATCAAAGCATTTTTGATTTATACCAATTCTCTTTTCTCAACTAAAAATGAAAGAAGACCTCATAGATTTTAAAAAAATGTCCATTGATGCATTTATTTTCCAAGTCCATGTACACTAAGGTTTTGAAGTATCTGAAAATAACAGTCATCTATGCCTTGGAATTCGAAATATAATTAAAATCTCTTTTTTATTTTTTAATTTCAGATTTCATTTATGAAAGATCTGAAGTAACATTTGCAAAAGATATTTTGTTACGAATCTCCTATTTAAGACTGATGATGGTAGATGTAAACAATGTTCGCTTTCATCTAAGGTTTTTACAGAACGAAGTATCTATTTTCTAAATTGCTATATAGATGCAATGTTTCCAAACAAGTTCATATATTTTTAAAACAAAATGAACTGTTATTTGTATACCAGATTATAATAGCATAAAATTTGCTGTATAGTAAAGATAAACACAATAGTAGACGGAAATCGCAAGATACATCTGAAAATAGATTAGTTGTCAATTCACGGACATGATGAGATACAACAGAGAATAGACTGCCTGTCAATTCATGGAAATCTTGAGACACAGACAGAGAATAGAATGGCTGTCTGTCCATAGAAATCCAGAGATACAGCTGAGAATAGACTGGCTGTCAATCCATAGAAATCAGGAGATGTAGTACAGAATAGATTGACTGTAAATCCATAGAAATGAGGAGATACAACAGAGAACAGAATGACTATTTTTCCATAGAAATCAGAAGATACAGCAGATAATAGACTGGCTGTCAATCCGTGGAAATCGTAGGATAAATACTTGAAAGTTTGATAAGATACAGCAGAGAACAGAATGACTATTTATCCATAGAAATCAGAAGATACAGCAGATAATAGACTGGCTGTGAATCCGTGGAAATCGTAGGATACATACTTGAAAGTTTAAAGAGAAAAGCAAACGAGATTTTTTTATATGGATTTGTCTTTTGGTTTTCGTAACATTTGAAGAGGTAATCTTTTTTTTTGTCGATGATTCAAGATCTGAATGATAAGTCCAAGTTTAAGATAAAAGACTATTTTTGGTTTTTATAACTATCAGTACTTTGCTACTGTAACCTCAATAGGTTGACGCATTTGTCCATTTTGTAAAGAACACTGATAATATTTCATGTAATTGGGAAATTAAAAACATTTCCGTATTTGGCGACAAACCATGGTGTTTTTCTGTACTACTCGATTTGCAGTTGCAAGTGTGAGAAAGTTTCGGAGTGTATGATTACTTCCAATAAAAAGTCATAATATAATTAATTGTTTTTAATGTCATTGCAATATATTTTATCATATTCAATATGTTTTTAAAGATTTTATTCTTTCAGTAAAATTATTCAATATTTTTATTTATAAACCTTTAAATTATGCCACTAAACGATGAAATGGTTGACTTTAAATTATCACAAACTATAGATTATCATATACAAAAGCAACGACAATCATTGATAGATTTGGATGAGTGTTTATATAGTCATTACCTTTCTTCTGTCACATAATTGAGATTATTGGAGGCGTATAAATGAATCATAAATATTTTTTTCTGGAGATAGGAGAAAATATGCATGTAAATAATGAAAACTTGCCAACCATTTAACATAAAACAGATAAAAAAATTCAACTTCTTAAAAAAATTGGTTTGGTTTAGTTATATTAACGTCCCGTTTGAAGCAACACTTGGGCTATTTTGGGATGGACCTCGTAATTTTGAACCGCGGTCGGATGACGAGAACGGCACCTGAGCTGGCACCCCCCTCTCCACACCACACCAGCGGGAGGACGTTTGGTCAGAACGGATTTAACGTGCAACAGACTCCCTTACACGACGGTTCTTCGGTGGAATCGGGTCTGGAACCTGAAACCCTCGTCCCGAAGCCGAGACCTTACCACCAGGCTACCGTGGCCCCTTAAAAAATTGGAAATTTGTAAACTTACAAACTTTTAAATATGGAAATAATTACAGCGTTCATACATTCAATTTTCAGGTGATACAAAGAAGAGGAAATTTTACTCCCCAACAAAATTTTCAGCTGAAGTGGAACGAATACAAAAATGGTTTCGGAAACATAGAGGGGGAATTTTATTTAGGTAATATTATTAGGTATTTACTATTAATTAATATATTTATCCGATTAACATTTATTGAGGTTAATTATTCTTTAGTACATAGTTTATTTAAGATTTTATTAGATAAAACATTTATTGAAGTATTTTATTGGATACATAATTTTGTTTAAGATACTTATAAGATAATCATTTATCACAGTAATTTATTAGATGCTTAACAAAGAAAAAACATTTTCTTGCTGAAATTAAAAGATATATGTTTTACTATATATTTTTTTTCATTGCTTTCAGGAAATGACAATATCTATGCCTTGAGCAACCAAAGTCCAGTTGAACTTCGCATCGATATGACGGATGCCAAGGGAAACCGCCGCTATGCGACTTACAAAAAATTTCGAATTGATGACGAAGAAAACAATTATAAATTGCACGTCGAAGAGTACGAAGGCGATGCGGGTGAGTTGTTTGACTTTTAATTGAGATTTTTAAAAATAAAATGATATATTGCATACCAATGGAGCTCTAAATTTTAACCTAATAATATTTTTACACTATAACCCCAATTATTAGAAATATCTCTCTATAAAACTTAATAGCAGATTGTAACACGTCCCCCCCCCTCCTACCAGAGGTTGTAAATCTGAAGATGATTAGGTGTATGCCAAAAGTGGTTATATACTGTTAAAAAGCTCATAATTAAAATGTTGTTAAAAAATAGTCATTCAAAAATTTCTTATGCATATATGCTCGGTGAAAAAAGAAGTTATAGTCAATAAAAGAAAGTAAAAAGCCACAACAAAATGGAAGGGAGGAGCATGGAAAAAAGGAAGGGAAGGCCTAAATGATACAAATAATAGTTAGATACCTTAATAATAAAAAATCCCACGAGATAGGCCTTTAAACTTCAAACATAGGAAAAGAAATTGAAAAAAAAGAAATAAAAAGAAGATAATGGAATTTTAAGGAAAAGACAAAATATAAATAAATAGAAAAAAACAACAACAAGAATAAATAAATATGTACATTAGATCAGTCTTAGGTAAAATCTATTCTCAGGAACAAAAGGCTAGAAAAAGTTGATTTCGTGACCCCCCCCCCCCCCTTAAACTGACAAGATGCCATTAAGTTTTTAATAATACTTGACTTTCTCTATGATTGACTTGAGAGATTCTGGCAGTAATACAGTCCTATTTAAAGTTTATACTGTTGGAAAAGCCTTAAGGAAGAAAACATTTTTTTAATTCAGTGAAATGCAACATTGGTATACAGCAAAGTATAATCAACAAAAATTATTTTTTTTAATCTGTAGTAAAATAACATACGGTTCAGACGGAAGCAGAATCCAAATTAGGGAAGATAAGCCCTGATAGGGAGTAAAATATATGATTATTTCCATTGGAAAATCTTGCTTTCATTGCAGTACAGGAATTCCAAAATAGCTTGACCTTCCATCATCAATTTATAGTATTATAGCTATCCCTATAACCTAAGAGTGAAAACTGAATTCAATATTAAAAAGTTTTTCAGTTCAGTTCAATATTGTAGTCATTGAAAGTTGAAGGTGATTCTGATCATAAATGGGATGTTGATGCCTGGCTCAAAGATTATATTTTAAATATTTTCATAATGTATATACAAATTTTTTAAATCTCTTTTGTTTGAAGGAGTTGTTTAAAGACCTGAGAATGAGTATAACTTAATTTGCATGTGGCAGGAATCCGACAATAAAAGAAAGTAGAGCGGGACGGGGTAGAATAATAATACAACTAATAAAGTCACCTAGAAGTAACGTCACAAGTAAGCTTCACAGAAATGGAAACCGTAAAAAAAATCTAATAAGTTTATTAGTTGAAGCTTAGGTTTTAAAACATTAGTATTTTCTATAAATGAGTGTCATCATTTTTGTAACAAAGATAGGTATAATATAGAAAACGCTATTTTTACTTATTTAAATTTTATTAATATGCAATTTCAAAAAAAAGAATTTTTACATGCTCAATCAAAATGCATTTTTTCTTGCAGGCGATGGCATGAAACGCCACAATGGAAAGGAGTTTTCAACCATAGATAAAGGAAACACTGCCGCCGTAGCTGCTATTAATGGACCCTGGTGGATCGCTGATTGGGCTGACGCTCACTTGAATGCACGGTACGAACCTGGGGTAAACGATTTTCAAAATATCCATTGGCATGTTTGGCTCGAAAACGTAGGCTTGGCGTTCGTCGAGATGAAAGTGAGGGAAGTGTAAAAACAGACACAAACTGGAAGATGGCATAAATCATGCTTGTTTGAGAATTTATCTTCAGAGTCCAGTAAAAAGTATAAGATGAATAAGTGGACAACATATTGTAAATATTCAATATTTTGTTTTGATTAAAGAAACATTAAGTGATGGAATCGCAAAGTTTATGTTTATTTGAGTGAATATACTTGGTCAACAATGGCTTATAATGAATCGAAGAAAGGAAGTTAAAATTCTTATTTTCTGGTTTTACACGTAATAGCATTAAACATCGACGAATAGATTGATATGTGCCTCAGAAAAACATTTTTCGTTGTGGATGGCCAGATGATGATTACTTGATTTTTCCCCAAGATGAACTCAAATGTGAGCTACTCCTTGAAAGTCCTTTAGTAAGAAAAACCGCCATATATTAAAGGAACACTAAGGTCTCTTTAAAATATAGAAAATTCCTCATTTTCCCTTTTTTACGAATTCTTGATTGATATGCTAGAATAAATAGGATTAAGTTAGACCAATAAGGCAACTTTCCTAGATTAAATGGGGATAGGTTAGGCTAATAAGGCAACTTTCCTAGATTAAATGAGGTTAAATTAGACCAAAGACGGAATTTTCCTAGATTAGATGGGGTTAAGTTAGAACAATAACACAACTTTCCTATATTAAATGAGGTTAGGTTAGACCAAAGGGGGAACTTTCTCAGATTCAATGGGGTTAGGTTAGAACTATAAGACAACTTTTCTAGATAAAATAGGTTAGGTTAGAGCAATAAGGCAAGGTTATATATTTCAGCCAAATCAGCTTTAAATCTCAGGTGCTTTAAGATAGATTTGATCAACAGAAAATATCATATTTCCTATCTATGAATAATCCTTGATTCATGGGCTTAAATTTATATATAAGTTTTATTATTATCTCCAATATTATGCACATTTATTTTGTATAGAGATCAAATGATAGAAATAATTTATGTATTTATTCTTTTTGCTTTTTTTAAATATTTATGTTACATACAAAAACGAATGAAATTCAGTCATTTTATAGAATGTACGTTTTAGTACTCAATGAAATTTAAAATATCTATCAATTTTATTTTAATATTTCTCAAATTGTCGCCGGATAACAGGGAGTACTTGTACGAACGAATTTTTTTTTGGTGATATCAGTTAAATTCTGCGAAACTGATATTTATTCTATCCTATTGCGTCAAATATTTGCACAAGTTGATAATAATTTGTTTATGATAACACCTATATTATATAGTTTCAAACATTATTCTTTTTGAGAGAAACTTTTTTCATACTGAAAATATATTAGCTGTGCTGTGCAGTTGTCAGGTATTCTGCTATGTTCTTAAAAGGTATAAATTATTATAAAATATCTAGATTATAATAAAAATATCTGAAAGACCAGGTTTCGTAAGGCAGTTTTTTTGGCGTTAAATTGTGTTTTTCAGGACAAAATATTTAGATATGAATTCCAAACTAATTACATATGAACATTTTTCAATCCCACCTACATATGAACTAACCATTTAAATAAAAAAAATCATGAATGCACTTAGTTTAATCTGTTATTAGAAACAATCTGCTAGATTACAGTATTCATTTTAGAGTTTATTCATCACAAACCGTCTTTGGCGACCAGCTTGTTCGCCAGTATTACCGCTCGCTACAATTTTCAATTAAATATTTTAAGTAACTGGTCTCTTAATAGATTCTCAAACAAAACATTTTTAATCTTCAAATTTTGATAGTCATACCAAACTTATACTGTTGTTTAGATCGTTTCGTTCAATTTACTATATATATTTTGCTAATTTGTTGTCATTTCCGGTAAAACTTCAACTTTAATTTAAAGTGGAAATGATGAAATTGCAATTAATATAAAGATATTTTTTAATGAAACCAAGCGTTTTATTTTATTTATTATCTTTATTGGTATTTATTATTATTATTATTATTATTATTATCGAATATGAGTATTGCAAACAGAATCGCCCGGTATTTAAGTCTTATGTGAACTACAAAATATTTTTCATAATTTATGTAATATCTCAAAGAATAATTCAACAAAAGTCTAAATTTAATGCAGTAAGGTATCATATTCTGAGAAATATTCTGGACACATCAAATTTTAAATAAATGAAAGAATTTTTCTATTTTCCTCGATCAACTAAGACTTATTTATGAAGTTTTGAATGCTAAAAATTTAGAAAAACTCAACATTTTCATAATCTTAGGCCAATTAATTTTGAGAAACCTGCGCGCTGATTGGCGTATTTTCTTTGAAGCGATCGATGAAAAATCTAAAATTATCCTTTTTTTAATTGAATAGTGATATTCAAGTTTTCATAAATCAGTCAGGTTTAGTGATTGATTTAGTTGATTGGAAATTAACTCTTTTTACTTAAAATATTAGTGTCTCAAGAACATTTTGTTAATCGCAATTTCCACAGCAGACGCTTTATGTAAAATCAAAAATTCGTTATTTATTAGAGCATTTATTGAATCAAGTTACATAAAATATAATCATTTTCCATTGAGACCATTTTAGCAGATCTGTGTCTTAATAAAGGTTTACAAATTAGTTGTGTGGTCCTGATTTGAATGGATATCCTGTTCATATTAAACAAAACTTGCCTTATAATAAAACTGATTTATTGGATTAATAATATAGAGAGTGTAAAAGATCATAAAGTAATTTTTCTTGAATTTATTTTTTAGAAAAAATAATATTTTATATTTGTTTCATTTCCTACAGACATGTGCCAAAAATTATATTTTTGCAGATTTCATTTTCAAAAAGATTTAAT
>JAPMOR010080388.1:26244-58154 GCA_026543865.1 Argiope aurantia | reverse complement strand
ATGTATTGATAAAAGAAATCTAGCTCATAAGACGCAAACGCAATGATTTTTATCTTGAGTGATATGTGATTGTTATGATACAGAACATGAACTCGATGAGAGGGAGACCTGCATCTTTCGAGAATTGACCCATGAGTCCAGTTCGCAAATATTCCAAGGTCGAAAGCGCAGAGCATTTTGTTATTCAACAGTCAGATGTTTGAACTGATTATATCATTTATAAGCATAGATAAGTTTTACGAGTCTCTGTAACACTCATGTTTGATAACAAAACCACAAGTTAACTACAACTGATTGACTCGATTTCGGCTAGGCGAATATGACATTTTTAAAAAACTATTGAATTTAAAATATAAAGCACATTTTTCAACTTTAAAGAAAGGGTCCACAGCATATTATCCAAAGAGTTGTATTCCTACAGGAAAGTGTGAAGCCTTCTAGAGTTTGGTATTGGTAGAATTGAATTCATGGTAATTGAACATACTTTAGTTTGAAGGTCACTAAACGTCATTCCTTTTTTTTCCCACAGAGACAATAAAGGATACACCAAAAGATTACAAAATAGATTAATTAGCATACATTTTACTAAATTCCCTGTTTAAAACAGCATACTGTTTTGAAGTCATCTCTCCATTAAATTTCTACCACGAAACCAATTGATGTAAAATTTGTTTGCTATCACCTCCTATCATTCTGAGTTTAAAAATTCTGCATTTAATTTTGATATTCCCTCTCTTCGTTCGGTTAAAAAATTGGTGGTAGATTATTTTGATGAAAAAAATAGCAGTCCAGGAAAATGTCTTGGATTTTATCCAAAAAATCTTTTGGAAACTTCTTATTTGCTATTTTTGATATTCTATGATTTTTTACTTCTTAAGTCGAAGATTCGGTAGAGTAAGACGACACTTTTCTCCAAGATTATCAGAATGAAAAGAACATTGATGAATCATGATGTTGGTAGAAATGTTCTTGAATAATAAAAAAAATTGATATGTTTCAACTGTAAATGATACAATGCCATGTTCAGCCATGCTATTGCTTAGATGAAGAAATGTGTTTCTAGAATTGAGCTTTCAACGCTGTCAAATCTTCAAATCGAGAGTATATTTAACATGATTGCTCTCCCATTAGCATATACCATTGTAATCATGGCCCCATTTTGCTTGAAAAGGCAAAACCTAATAGTAAGGGTAAAAAAAGTCATTTTTAACTTAAAAGTCATCCTAATATGCAGTGATTGTGGAGTTATAGTATGCCAGAATTAATTAAAGTCAAACAAGTCATGTTTGTCTTTTGAATATGTTCGCTAATGATGTATGGTTATATCAAAAGTTCGCCAATGGCATGAATTAAGCCAAAAGTTCGCCAATGGCATGTAATTACGCCAAAAATTTGCCAATGGCATGCGTTTAATTTACAAGTACTTAGTGTACATAGACAAAATTTTAAATATTCTACTTTATGTTGAATTTTTTTCATCATTGTTTCAAAGGAAGTCCTAGACACTTGTGTACAGTTCAAATGTTTTTAATAACAATCACACCTAACTCCGCAGAAATTATATTGAAAATGTATTACGGAAATCAGAGGAAAACAGTCAAGCATGTAATCATATTTACTTTGATAAAGGAAAGGAACAATTCATTTTATTTTACTAGGTAATCACCTTTTTAATTCGGTCAATAATCATCAAAATTTGCCCTAAAAACAACAAATTTATAAAATCAAAGAGCATTTGTGACAAATCCCAAGCGGAAAAATTTTGATACTTTAAAAAATTTCTATCTCTACTGTTCCATCTTCCATCGCCTTTCTTCTGTTCCATCTACTTCCATCGCCTTTTCTCCATTCAAGCTGTGGTTGCCATGGAAACCGGTTTTTCGCAGTTTTTCTAGAACTTTGATACGTTTTTTTATTATTAGCTATTCAGATCTGCAATGTCTAATTAGAGATATAATGGGGAATATCTTTGGTTTCGTGTAGATTTCCGTGTTCGTCAATAAATGTCATTCTGTGTTTAGTGATATCTTTGATTCTTGAGAGTTAGAAAGTAGATATTAGATGTTAGATCATAGATAATTAAAACCACTAAACCACATAATAGATTTAGAATAGCGTGACTTCATTTCGAATTATTTGGTGAAAGCTCTGGCGCCATAGACATCACCAGCTACCGAATGAGGATATTTCACCTTAACCTTAAAAGGCCAATCGTTCGGTTTTCTTCCCTCATAATAATGACATTCTTAAATAAACACTGACTTAATTATTTATTAACACTATTCAGTGTTTATCATCAACTGAATTTCAAAAGGCGAGATTCGGCAATAAAGGGTGTTAAAAAATTCCTTAAAAAATGCATCCATAAAGCACCGATATAATACAGAGAGTTTAGGAAGATACTGTAAATTTTATCCATAAAGTGATTGCCAATATGAGATCTCCGATTATTAATTTAAAAATATAATTAAAAACTTAAAGTGTTAATTTTCTTTAAAAGAAGAGGGATTTTAACCCCATACAAATAAAAACACACACAGATATTCGATGTTTTTGTTAAAAAGAAGGCAATCATTCTATAAGTGCAAATATTTTGTTTGGTAAGTCATAATTATATGTGTAAGGCTCCTACTGTAAAAAAAAAATCAAAAACTTTATTATTATATTTAAACTTTAGTGCTTAAAAGTATTTTTAAAAAAAGATTAGATAATTTTTTATCGTGGAGAATTCCGCTTTGATTTTTTCACAATTCTAATATTTTTTATTTTTGCCATTTATTCAAGAGTAACCAGCGAGTCTATAGTCTACCCAAAACGTTCTCCCATAGGCGCTAATACGGATGTAATCTCAGAGAACGCTTTGCATGGCATTGACGTATAAGAGAAACTTGGGTGTGAATTTAATGAAACTATCGTGTGATCCTAGGCGAGCTTTATGGCGATTCATCCCTGGCATGCAGTTAATAGTATCCGAAGATCGAATTTGTGTTATAGGCGTGTTTTAACCAACCGAGTGAAACAAAAATTTGACACAGACACTTAGAGTAACAAAATCCCGTACCAAATTTGGTATATTTAAAGGTACAAACCGACAGACGGTCAACTCCTTGGTGGATTTAGTTGAAAATTTCATAACTATTTACTCTATATATGTTAAATCTGTGTATCAAATTTTATTCATTTATTTTATTTGTAGCTATCATGTTAACGTATATTCGGACAGCCGGTCAGAAAAATTTCTTCTGAACAGATTTTGCTCAAAATTTGGTATAAAGACTGTATACTAAACTTCATCTGTCTAGCTCAAAGTTTTTTTAAAATTACCTTTGTCAGAGAGAGTCAGACAATTTCCAACAATTTGTCTTTCGAACTTAGGAAGATCTAAAACTCAGATATTCGTCAAAATCTAGAGTTCGAATTTTTTGACGATTATAATACTTTCTCTATACAAGGAAGTAAAAAAGCTCAATTCGAAACGATGAACTGCAGTTATATGCCAAAGGTTTTCAAAGTGGAAAGTAACAACAAAGACAAGAAGCTTCCTAATCTCGAAGGCGAAACCAAACACTTTAATATTGATTACAATCATTTTCTTTTATTTACTCCTCCGAAAGTTTTCTGATCTTCATTTCACAGGAGGCAAGTCCTTCATTTTCGAGCCATTTGTACCAGTGGATAGCCTGGAAGTCGTCCATACCTGGATCATAAAATCCATTGAGATGGACGTACGCCCATTCGAAAATCCACCAGGATCCCTTTAGAGCAACGGCAGCTCTGTAGTTTCCTCTATCTTTGGCAGAGAACTGTTGGCCATCGTGGTATTTCATGCCATCACCTGAGGAAATAAAATACAAATTCATAGAGCAGTTAACTTTATTTTGTTATCCAGTTTTCATCCATATTACTACAAGTATCTATTATCAAAATTAGACGAAATTGGACTGTATAGAGGCCTGTAAATTGCGTTCAGCAATCCACATGTAGGATTTCGAGAAAGAATGGAATTTTTGAAATGACGAAATGACTAAATATAATAAATTTAATTTAGGAAATTTATGACTGCAAGAGTAATTTTTGTGATCAATTCTTGTTTCAATCGGTTGGTAAAATCGCGCCAAAAGCACAAATTCGATTTTTGGATACTATTAATGCATGCCAGGGATTAAGAAGTGGAAAAGATAAATTCATGCCAAAGGTTAATATTAATTATTGCACGCCAATGCCATGCACGGCATTCTCTAGTATGACATCAGTATGAGAGAATATGCGAGAAAGTTTTGGGAGACTACTCCCGCTGGTTTTTATTACAATATGTTTCTAAAATCATGATACAAATTTTAAAGGTAAAACAGATATATAGCAACGAATCATTTTTACAATAAAGTATAATATTGCAAATCCAAAGAGCGATAGCTATTGGGGTCACTTTGTAGTGAAATACAATGTGATTATAAAACGCCTTGGCCATTTTATCAGATATATCACCATTCACAATGACATTTTGAGTACAAGTGAAAAATTTGTTAAATGTATCAACTTTTTATCCTTTCCCATTGCTTCTTAAGCCCTGTAGGTTATTTCCATCTTAATTTCGGTCTCTCCTTTACACCAGCATTTTTTACGCCGAAGATAACAATCAAACGGCATTTATGTTTTTTTTATTGTGAAACTAAAATATCACACTAAACCGCGTAAGAGGTCTCATCAAAACTTTCTCGCATATACTGTATTAAAGATGTTATTCCAGAGAACACCTTGCATCTATATAATGGAATAAAAACGAAACATTAACTTTTGGAGGGAATTTAGCATTTTTACTGAATCTGTCGTATGATCGTTGACGAATTATTTGACAATTAATTCCAGGCATGTGGTTAATATTATCCGAAAGTCGAATGTGTGTTTTAAACACATTTGTCTCAATGGATTGAAACAAAAATTTGGGACAAAACATTACTATTAGACACAAAATCCCATAAAAATTTGATATTTTTAAATTACTGCGTTTTTGAATTATCGCATTTACATGTTTCTGAAAGTGCAGACAGACAGACAGGCAATCTACCAGACGTTGAATCTGGTTGCCTACACTATAGATGTAAAATCTTTGTATCGAATCTTATCTATCGAACTCCCTTCGTTCTGTAGCTGTACTCGGATGGACGGACTTCTTCTGAACAGATAACATGTTTTCAAAATTTGAAAGAAATCTGCAAATTTTGTGTAAGAATCGTATTCCAAATTTCAACCGTCTAGCATATAGCGTTTTTGAGTTATTTTTGTCACAGCAGACAGAGAGTAAACATTTTTGAAAATCGTGTTTTTCGACCTTCGGAAGGTATGAAACGTGGAAGTTCATAAAAGTCTCGAGTTGACGTTTATTATACTTTCCCTACATTACGTATATGAGAAAATTAAAAGAAAAAAATAAAAAACCAACCGTCCATTCGGCTTACCTGCATCTCCACTGTAACCGCTAATGTGCAAAGTATAGTTCTGGCTTTCATCATCGACGCGGAAACTTTTGTACTTCGCGAAACGTTTTTCTCCTCGGACATCTTCAAGTTCAAAGCGAATTTCCACAGGCACCTGGGTGCTCAGGACATGAATGTTCTCGTTTCCTATCAGAGATAAAATGATAAGATGTAGCTAAGAAAGGCACATAAGGTGTTTTTGGAATGCGGTCAGCACGCAAATCATACCCACCTAACCAGAAATCTCGTTCGATGCTTCCGAATCCTTGCTTGTAGTCATTCCAGTTTCGATAGAAATTTTCAAGTGGCGTGAAATTTCCTCTTCTTTGAATGACCTGGAATTTGATACACATTTTATCAAGCTGCTTTTTGAGTAAATGTATTATATATATATATAAATGTATCTAAAATAGTATCCAATGGGAAACTTAATCCAATGGGAACTAGTATTCCAAAAGGAAACAATTATCATTAGTACGATATATATATATATAAATGTACTAAATTATGTATGATATATATATATATATATATATAAATGCTAGGAGTGATATTTGTTTTAAATGCAAATATTTATATACAATACACTCCCGAGTATCCGGCCTAGCGTGATGGAAGGAAAGGCTGGATAACAAAAAAGCAGATAAGTTGGACTTCTGGGAACTCATTTCTTCAAGCACCAATAACAGAAGGCAAACTTTTTATACCAAAACTCACTGTTATACGTATTTTTACACTTCTTATTGAGTACTAAACTCTCATCTCAAACCACGTAGAATGTGAACGCGGTCGCTGCCTTATGAACAAAAGAAGCTGTTGCTGTATATATAAGAAGCTGTAGCGAGTTAAAATACAGGGATTTGTACTATTAGTTTATTTATATATTTATATACTGCACTGAAAGAATTTATTAGAAAAAAGTAAGTAAAAGGATATAAATTGTTCACTGTTGTATCCTTAAAAAACATTAAGCATACCCAAAGAACAGTTTACGAGTCCTGTACGTACTGTGCAGTTATAATCAGGAACAGGGACACCAATTGAGGTCAGTTGTTTAAATAGTGAAACAGCTTAACAACGAAACGGTGAATAACGACAGAACATTGCTCTTTTCCCGCCACAACTTGCACACAACACATAAGTGGATCGCAGCAGATGCTCGCTTTCAATGCATGCCTTTCCTTTCCCAGTTAATAACGATAAAGAAAACTAGGACTGATAGTACAGAAGACGGATAGTCGCGAATCGGATACTCGGGTGTGTACTATATTTCAATTTTTTTTCGTTCTGAAGATTTATTAGAGTTAAGGTTTTGGCAACAAATAAAAGTCCGAATAATGAAGTATTAATTCTGTGAAGTCTAAATATAACTACGTCATAATGATAGTTAGTTATAAACCATAAAATATAAGTAAATTTAGTCCCTAAGAATTCAAACAATGAAAGACTGAAGAATATTAAATGATGTACCGAGTGTTTATAAAAAAACTATCTCTATATATGATGCTGTAACTATCACTAGAACGAAATAAAATTTTGGTTTAAGGTATTTTGAGATACGTGCTCAAGAATCATATGAAACATAAGAATTAAAACTCTATCAGTTACTCTACGAAGACACCATTTCAAATTTTTCAAATGGCAACACCAACTTTTCTTATTGGAATGTGTTATCCATAGCAAGAAACAATAATTTGCATTGGAAAGGTACATCTAGCACGAAAATCACCAATGCTAGGCACCTGTTGACTAAGCATCTAGACAGGTTAAGGAGAACAACTGTGGTGTGCCTACCAGAGACGTGAAGTTGAACAGATTCCTCTCGGCATCGTGCTATGTTTGGTTTATATGTAAAGTGTCATCATGATGGAAGTAGGCCAAGTAGAGAATTTGTGAAACACAATAAAATGTTTTGCTTTCTGTCGCTTCTTTGCTGATATTGGTTATTTTCTCTTTTCTTCATGATCTATCTAGCACTGGCGATTTTCGTGCTCCAAGTACAGATCCAACGTTATTTATTTATTTTTTGCTTTGGAGAACACATTCCAATAAAAAAGTTGGTAGGCCCTTTCAAAATATTGAAATTTTTTCACTGAAACCGTAATTATTAGAGTTTAACTATTGTTTTTCATATGGTTCTTGAGTCAATACCTCAAAATATCTTGAATCAAATTTTAAACCGTTTTTGTAAACGGTATGATAATTACGTTCTCGCATATCGGGATACATTTTTTTAATAATTATCCGGTATATTCCTCTAAGAATAGAAGGAAATATCAGATTTATGCGCTTTAAGTATATTAAGACAAATACCTGAGAATAGAATTCTAAGAAAGTGTGAAATTCTAATAAGAGTTGATGCAGGTACAAAAAACTGATTTACAAACTTTATATAATCCTCTATCAGACAATAATGAATAAGAGTTAGGTAGAAAATTGGTCAAGAAATGGGATTTTTGACATCAGATGGCGATGCTTGCAAGTTCATTAGAAAATAAGAAACGGGATGGGAAACCTATTCATTCTATTCGGGATATGTAAAGCTGCTCCGATAAATCATATTCTCAGAGCTACCATGACAGAAATGGACCAATACCTGAACATTACAATACTCCGAACTTATCTCTATGAATTTTTATTTAGGGATTGCTTGAAATGATTTAGAGAAAAATAACATATACAACCGTTACAGAAGACACCATTTCTTCAACAGGATCGTAAAATACGTTTGCATAAAACCTAATTTGAGAAAATCAAAGAGTGCACTTGCCAACGTTTTGAAATACTTTTTTATGATAGATAAAAATTACTTGTGTATCTTCTATGATGAATTTTTTCTTCATATGCATGATCAAGCTTATTCTTGTTAATGCAGTTAATAATTATCGAATTCCTTTTTTACATTCAAGCCCGATCGCTGTTGAACTCATTCTTGTTAATGAAGCTAATAATTATCGAACTCCTTTTTTGCATTCATACCCGATCGCTGTTGAACTTATTCTTTAGCTTATTCTTGTTAATGAAGTCAATAATTATCGAAATTTTTTTTCACATTCAAACCCGATCGCTGCTGAACTTATTCTTGTTAATGAAGCTAATAATTATCGAATTCCTCTTTTACATTCAAACCCGGTCGCTGTTCATCTTATTCTTGAGCTTATTCTTGTTAATGAAGCTAATAATTATAGTATTCCTTTTTTTACATTCAAACCCGATCGCTGTTGAATTGTAATATTTTATATCAGAACAAAATTTTCGATTTGCAACCTGTATGTAATAATTAACAGATAAATATGTAAGATTTACAGATCGCCTTTTAAGGACCTTACATTCAGATTTTGTAGATTTTTTCATTATTGTTTAAAGCGATGTGGTTCTGACTAATGTGTCTTTCTTTCATGATTCGAGTCCACAAATCATGACCTTCTTTCTCAACGAGCTAATGAAAATGTTTTATTAAGAAATATCAGCGATGATGAACTTAGATAATAACGTGCTTGATGGCAGACGTTTTTTTCCTTTCAGATATTACTTTTAAGATAATTGAAATAAACCGATATAATAATTAACAATATCTTCTTTTCTGTTTTTTTTTGCTGCTGAATATTACTCCGAAAATACATCCTTTTATTATGAAATCAGCATTTTTCAGTTTTTTTTCAAACAAGCATTAGGGTTAACTTTAATTCAACGAAAAGGTCGAAATGATTCTAATAGCCTTCAAGTTTAACACAAATTATGTTGAAGATGATTTGATTAGATTATTTGTTTGATTACTTTAATCACTATTCCTTGCCTATAAGGATATTTCATAAAAAAATTGATTGAGTATTCGATTTCTAAGAGAATATATTCCAGATTCTATAATCATTAAGCTAATTCAAATTAGCTTGAAGTTCTATTTTGAAGCTATATCATCTGTTTGGGAATAGATCCTATTTTTTAAACGATAGTAAGCTGAACTTTCCGAACTTTCATCATATTAATCTGAGGACTTTTGATTACCAATAATATCATGCTCACCCACTCGTCAGATTTTTTTGTAGAATATGGCATCGAACATTTTATTCCTCGGTTTTTCAACTGAGGTACTACTACCAGGCCATCGCAAGTTATTTCTTTCGTGAAGCGGCTTAATCACATGTATGCCTCTTTAAATAAGCAGGGCAAACAAGCTGTTAATTTGGAGGAATGCTTAAGATATTTTATTTATTAATTTTGAATCGAAGAATTAGGAAGAAATATTAAATAGAGAGATTATGTCTTCATAACAAACAGAGTTTATTAAAAGACCTCATCTCAATTTTATGCTCACAAGATTATAAAGATAAGATATATAAAGTTTTTATACTATAATAGTTGCCAATATACAATAACCAGACGTATGCTGGCATAGTACTAATTGAAACTTTTATTTAGCTAGTAGTATATACGAGGCGATATTCTTGACAGTAGACTATACAATGGCAACACATTTTCTTCCATATCACCCTCATCCAATGATCTTCATTTTCTTGCATTTTATATTCAAACATTCAGTGGAATTTCATCTACTGCAAATTTATCTCAAATCATGAATCTATTATGCAAATCTGTTTGAAATTCTCACCAAAATCGTTTTTGGGCCCATTATCTCTCTTCCAAGACCAATGCAGCACAAACTGTCTTCCTTCAAAACTTTATCTGGACTGGGTCATTATTTCTCAACGGTTAAATTTCAAACAAATACAAAATTCCATAGCGTACCAGTCCAAAAGGTGTGATTAAAGTTTTTATGACTTTCGATATATATCCACAAATCGTGAGTCTCGAGTTTAACTTCATCATTTTCTACAGAGAACTAAGCATGCAGTTCATCACTTTAGAGATCGAAATGATATGCTAAATATTTTTATCAAAATTGTGACGTTTTCAATTATTATATCTACTTATGCATGAACAGACCGATAGAGAAAATATCATGAATGGTTTTTTTTAACTCGAGAAGGCCTAAAACGTAGTAATTTATCAAGTAAATTTCAAGACCGAGTAGAAACTGAAAATTAATTTTTTTTATCCTTTTTGTATTTTTGCATGAGATAATAATCAATAGAAGTTTAATTACTCTCTCATGCGCGAAATAAAGAAAGTATATCACAGTGATGCAACTCATAGGAATAAAAAGGAATATTGCATAATACTGGCAATTACTAACATGGATAGAAATGTCCTGCACGTCTGTCTATCTTCCGCCATCAGTGCTCAGAAAGTGATCAATGGAAGTTTGATGTATAAAATAAAACAAAACAAAAATATTGCACAATAGTGCAACTCGTAAGAAAAAAAAAATATTGCACAGTCATGCAACAAGTAGGAATAATAGTAAAAAAATATTGCATAGTGCTCGCAATGATTAACATAGATAGAAATACCCTGCCCTTTCTGTCCAGTCCATCTTTTGCCATCAGTGATTCAGAAAGTAGCCAATGAAAGTTTGATGCATGAAATGAAAGACATGAAAAAAGTATGGCACAGTGATGCAACATGTAATAATAATAATAATAATAATAATAATAATAATAATGCGTAATTCTGGCAATGACTAACATGGATAGAAATGTCCTGCACTTATTATCCATCCTCCGTCATCAGTGTTCAGATGGTAATCAATGGAAGTTTGATTACTCTCTCATGCAAGAAATAAAAAAATATATTGCACAGTGATGCAACTAATAAGAATGAAAAAAATATTTCATGATGCAAGCAGTGACTAATATGGATAGAAATGTTATGCACTTGTTATCCATCCTCCGCCATCAATGTTCAAAAATTAATCAACAGAAGTTTGATTACTCTCTCATAAACGATATAAAAATATTGCACAGTGATGCAACTCGTAACAATAAAAATAATATTACATGATGCTGGCAATGGTTAATATGGCTAGATATGTCTTTCCCTTGCTCTTCATCTTCTGCCATCAGTGCTCATTTAATGTTCCAACAATGTTCAGAGAGTAATCAATGGAAGTTTGATACTCTTTCATGCACGAAATGAAAAGTAATATTGCACAGTGATTCAATACATAAAAATAATTATAGAAATATTGCGTAATGCTGGCTGGATAGAAAAGATGACTAATATGGATAGAAATGTCAGGCACTTACTGTCCATCTCCCACCATCAGTGTTCATGTCACAGAATACATTGATGCCTTTGGAGTTGGGAAAGATTTGGTAGACGCCGCTCTCATAATTTCCATTCGTATAGTGCTCTGAGCAATCTTTCGGCTTGCTGAGTTTCTCGATGATGCTGTTCTCTGTAAAGAGGTGTCATTGTTTAAATAGATGCAGAATGATACTTTGGTGATTAAGTGTTCGCAGTTAAGCAATCAATAATTAGATATCATGTTATGTATTTTTCACCTAAGTTTTAGGAACGAAATGTTTGCACTAATGCATCCAGGATTCAATTATAATGTAATATGTAATGGATTTCTGGTTTATAAATGCAAAATTGCATGTTATTACGTAAAATTAACCGAAATATTTCCGATCCTTTATACATAAGGAAACTTAAAATGTAATAATTAAATCTGAAAACATGCAGCATTATAATCTTTCTAGAAATATTTTGCGAAAGCAGCTAAATCTGAAAATGTTTGGATTTTACTTCAAGTAAGTAAAGGTGTTCCAAAATTAACTCAGATTAGATTAATTAAGATTAGAATTTGCCACCATTAGTACAGTAAAGTCTTGGTAACCCTATTAAAGAAACCATTTGACAACTGATAGTTTAGGATTAGGAAAAATGGAGCGTTCCATGATAGAACAACGTGTTAACGCAAAATTTGAATTAAATAGAAAAACTCAGTTTTTTTTCTCAAATTGCTATATTTTTATTGAATCGTAAAGTACACAGGATAGGGTTATGCATGGAACAACACGTAGGGAAAATGGCCTACACGGTTTTGCTGGCACATACGCACTCTTTTGTCGAAATTTTTCATGACCATTTTGCCTAAATGTGGCCAAATTTCGTTGTTGCAGCGTTGAGTTTCCTCTTTCAACGTACGCATGCTTTTTAGATTATTAGCACAGACTTTTGACTTCAAATAAATCTATAAAAAAGAAATCCAATGATCTCTAATCACACGATATTGGGGGCCATATCTTAAATTTTTTAACTGTGGCCTCCAAATTTTCAGTATTTTCCCCCATTTTTACTAATTTTAAACTATCCGCTATCAAATGATTATTCTAATAGGGTTACCAACACGTTGCTGCACGAATGGTGTTAAATTCACATTTTGCTTTAATTTTTGGTTACCCTTTAAACGTTTCTATTTACTGATACAGAAAAAATTTAAGTTTATATGCCGAATAAATTCTATCAATTATTGAAAACTCCTTTATGAATTAAAGTAATTGCGAAGCTTTGTAACATGTCAGACCGTCGAAAAGAGTGTGTCTCAATTTCTATTTTTGCATATAAATGCATGTTAAATTTAATTATCTGGAGATAAGTTAAATAGTTGCAGCTTTCAAACGTATCGTTACAAAATAATTATATTAAAACAACACGTATGAAATTGCATTATTTCATTAATGGTATTTAACTGGTATGATACTTGCCTCTACAAAATAGTGTGTTTTTAAAATGAATACACATAAAATTATATTATTTTGAAACCGATGACTGAAAAACCGATACTCGTCTGATGATCCGATTTTTTTTGGTGCAAAATTTCTTTGCAACAAATTTAATTTTTTATACCAAATGCGCGTGTATTGTCTTCAAAATTTATATCTTTTTCATTTCAGTTTTTCTGTCTAACTTTGCAATCTTTATCAATTTTTGTTGCTGTTGATATGGATGCTAGGGCTTTTTTAGCAGCCATTTGCTCTATGAACTTATCGATTATCAAGTCTTTGTTACACGAAACTTTCATTAATGTTATTATCGCTGACAAATTAGTATCAACTTTCAAATATACCTTGCAAGATTGACAGTTTCTAATATATGAACGATTTCAACAAATTCTCATGTTGTTTCAGATAATTAAAAAAAATAGTAAAAATTCTCTTTTTATTTTTATTATTTGCTCTTATTTATGAATTTTAAATTTGCATTATAATTTAAATGAGAAATATTTTACCTGTTGAAGGAGGGAGGGGGGGTAATCTCTGAATTCGAGTGTGTCGAAGTTTTATTACACGCTATTTATTTCAGCATTATACCACTTATATTATTCAAGTTCTAATACATAGATATGATGTTGATGTAGGAAAAACTGCAATTGAAATCATTCCCTTTTGCATCAATAGAATTGCTTAAATTGATAATAAAAATGAAAATTGATTTTAAACTAGTTTTCTTACCGTCGGATTCTTCTCCTTTTGAGATTCCTAACACAAGAACCAGTAGGACAGCTCCACAAACAAAAAAATTTCGCCTGAAAATAAAAGAATTTTAGAATTCTAGTCAACTTTGGCGACCAATACGTGCGAAGTATTATTGACTTTTTAGATTGTTAAATTATTAATATGAGAAGCATATAAAAACCCCTTGCTTTTTGATAAGGCTAATAGACGTTACCTAATTTAATTTTAAAAAAATAGTTAAAAATTACTGTGAGGACAAATTAAAACTCGGTCGTATTGAAAAATGAAAGAGGAAGTGAAAATCTGCTTTAAAATTAGTACCCAGATGAAACAATTTTTTAAACATCTTAATTTGAGAATTGTCAAAAGTCCGCGGTAGAATGTTTTGATAGGTAAGTGTGAATTAACGGTAATTTTGAATTAATCTTAAAATTATTATTGTAAATTATATGTCAGATCAAATTAAGAAAATTAGTTAGTTAAAACAATGGAACACCAACTTATTTCAGGCATTAACAAAGGTTAACCATATATAAACACTTCATTTATTCTCTTATTAATGATTCTAATTTATTATTATACATATATCGACTTTTAAAACACATGATAATATCTAAACGTTATGCATCATATTAATACTGCGCAAATTACCCCAAATCCAATTATGTATTGTCGTAAGATTTAACACCAAAATTCAGTTAAAATCTCTAAATTAATTTCGAAATTACAAATTGAAAATCGCTTGATGCACGCGATATTTATCACCAGAGAAAGAATATCTACATAATCTTTTTTTCGATTTTTATGTAGTTGATATGATACTATGATTGTTTTTAAGTATTTCGTATTAATTATCAGGCAATAACTTTGAAAATAGTCACATGATAAATCTACTGAAAGTTGTATCTCATTTTCTGCGAAGCAGTTTCTACGCATCTCTAAAAATATAAACTATTATAAATATATAATAAATATGTACAAGTCAGTAGATAGTCCATAATCTACATAAATTTGTGAAATAAAATTTATAAATTTCTTAGTTTGTATTATAAATCGGGATATAGTAGATGAAAAACAGTACAGTAAATTTTTAATACGCTTTCCTTTATTAATGTACTAAAACTTAGAAAATAAGCATTTTGTAAGTATTTTGAAGTAAGTATGTAAGTATTGCTTAAGCAAATATCGAAAAACATATAAATGCTCTAAATAAATATAGATATAAATAATAGATAAAATATAAATAACAAATAACAAATATATGGATATAAATACTTTAAATACTTAAATTCAATCCCATTTATTAAATATTATAAGAATTTCCTGAGGATATTCATCGTGGCTTAGTTTCCTTGTCGTATTATATTCAGTACTTTAAGCTTTAATGAGATTTGTTTTGAGATCCAGAAGTTTTATAAAATTCTTTTGCAATATTCAGTACTCAAATAGAAGTGAGCTTTTTTGATATTTTTTTAATAATATATTTTTTTGAATGTTAAATATATTTCATGATTCATTATAATAATTGAGAAGTGTAAGAAATTTTTTTTATCAAATTATTTTTTCTCTAATTTTTAAGGATAAGCAATGTAATGCGTCTGTTCTATTTTATATATTTTTAAAAATTTCTTAACATCTTAAATTAAAAATGAAAACTCAATTGTAAAATTAATTTTTTTGTTCTGTCAATACAAGTTACAATTGCTTTTGGAAAATCAATATTAAAACAACTTATTCATTCTTGATTTAAATTAATTCGTGGGTTGCGATTAGAGCGAATATGCTATGTATATGCACTGGTTAATATGATTAATCCGGTGATTATGTATAATTACAAATGACTATTCATAATCACAAATAAGTTCATTGGAAATTATGAATTACCATAGGTAATTGTACATAATCACAAGTAAGTTTAGTGATAAATATGAATAATCATCGGTAATTATACATAATAATCAGTTTACTACATTTACCCTAACATGCATAAAACATGCTTTCTTTAAATAAAAGATTTATTGAATTAATAATAAATTTAATTAATAAAACATATTTGATTATTAAGTTTCTAAAGTATTAAATTTATATCGAGAAAACACAACTGCTGAAAATTTCAAAATTCTTATTACATCATAAAATAAGGGAAAATGTATTTACAAAAGTTTATAATTACGGATATAAAATTCATATCTACATTTTAATACAGATGAAGATTCGATTACAAACAGAAAAATCACATGTGCATTTTTGAAAGATCTACAAGAAGAAGTCATTTTAAATAAAAGTGTATAATGAAAAACGTCACTTACATGTTCACGCTTGAAGGATGTTTATTTCTGGTCAAGTAAAATATGTCTCCCAAATTTATACTACCAACAATCGCATCAAGAGTAAAAAAAAAAAAAAAATTCAATCAACACTTTCGTTCCTTTTCCTGCTGATAAGTTTCCATGCCCATTTATTTAATATATCTGATAAGATTTCCTTCATAACATTCGAAATGTCAATGCAACACTTTCTGAGAACTTATTACCCGGTAGGAACACCTACATTTTTTGATGCAGTTTTATCATCGGAATTTCCTCTCAGAGGAATCACTGTCTCATTTTTAAATGAAGCCTATTTTTTTCTTCCTCTGTTGGCGAAAGAGCCAATCTGACATTTAGAGAGCCTGATTCTGAGATAAGATCTGAGGATTTCCTAAGAAGAATCTAGCAATACGAATTTGTGATGTTATTATTATTAGAGTTATTAATAGTGAAGATAGAAAGGTCATGGTCATCTACAGAGAGATGGAAGGTACATAATGATTCAATATTTCCTTTTATCGGGTCTTTCCAATTAGCAATAATTACACATTTAAAAATAGTTTATGCTTAAAATAGTATGAAGAAAAAAACTTGGAATACATAATCTTGGCATAAATGTACAAAATCTTGGTAATGTACATGATATTGGTATAAATGTACATAATCTTGGCATAAATGCACATTGTACATTTATGTACATAATATACTTGGTAAGAAATGTATTTGGTAATGTGCGTAATTTTGGTATAAATGTATATTGTACATTTACATAATGTACTTGGTAGTGCACATAATCTTTATATAAATGTACATAGTGTTGGTAACGTGCATAATCTTGGTATAAATGTACATAATCTTGGTATAAATTTACATAATGTTAGTATAAATGAACATAATCTTGTATAATAATTCTACTCTAAGTATAATGTATAGGGTTAGCAAGAAATAAATTACCCACTTGAGAGGGCTCTAAAATGCGTTCTATTGATCCAAATGAGATAAAATTTGAACTACAGATTATTGAGATGACGTGTTTTACATTTATTAAATAAAAAAAGAACACAATAGGAGGCGTTGTAATACACATAAAACCATTTAATATGGTCTATAATTGTTAAATAAAATAAAATTAAAATTGCTCAATATGTCCTCTTTCATTTTCGAGAATATACTCAAACAGAGAACCATATTTTATATAGATGACCGGAGTGAGTCTGCCGGAATATTAAGAATATGGCGCCAAATTTTGTCCTTCAGATGCGGTTCTTCAAATAACTTCATAACCAAAAGTCGCAAAGGGTGATGTCCAGCGAGCGAGGAGGCCATGCTATTGGGAAATGACGACTGATGACTCGTGCTTCTGTGAAATGCTGTATTAGCAATTGCTTTACACGACGATCAATATGAGGTGGTGAATCATCCTGCATGAAAATGATGCCTTGAAGGCATCCACGCTGTAGAAGAGTTGGGATTACAAATTCCTTCAGCATATCATGGTACCGTTAAATTACATTTGAAGTTATCTCTTCAAAGAAGTACGGTCCAATGATAAAGGTAGCTGTAAAACCACATCATACTGTCACTTTTTCAGGAAGCAAGGGTTGTTCGTGTATAACGTGAGAGTTTTCCTCTGCCCAAATTCGAAAGTTATGGGTGTTAACTTGCTCATTGAGGAAAAAGTGGGCCTCTTCACTACACAGAATTTTCCTTGGCTAAGTTGTGTCAACAACCATTCGAGCAAGGAACTGAAGTGCAAAAGCTTTACGGACCTCTAAGTTTCCGTCCTGCAACAGGTGCACAGACTTGATTTTAAATGGATAAAAATGCAAAATCTGCCGCTTTTTTGTACAGTTGAATACAGTATATCCAGAACACAGGAAACAACTGGCAAACTCATACTATTATGAGGCAACTGGCTTCAATGAGCACGGGTGCAACATTTTCGACGCTGGAAGACAGGTTTTTTTCATCCTCTACCTGGAAGAATGCCAAGATGCCAAGTTTTTTCAAATTTCTGCCTCATCTTGCGTAGGGCACCTGGAGACATTGGACCTCTTCGTATTTGCTTCATATGACAAAATTTCTTTAGAGCTGTAGCGGAGTTTTGTTGGTTCTGGTAGAATAATTTAATCAGTAGCGCTTTTTCATGCAAGGCATGACAAACAGAGAAGAAACTAATGTTCGTGCAGAATCCGCCTTCTTTTTTATCCAAAGAAAAATGGTAATAGACATGCGCTGTAACGCAAATTATTTTTCACATTTTCAATATATGCAAATAAATGCTATTTGTGTTACAGCGCCATCTATTGGTGAATTTTTGTACTAAATATTTTTAATTAATAAATGTAAAGCGCATCATCTGAATAATCTGTAGTTTAATCTTATTTGGACCAATAGAACGCATTTTAGAGCCCTCTGAAGTAGGTAACTTATTTCTTTCTAACTCTGTATATAATCTTGTTGAAATATGTACATAATCTTGGTGACAGGCTGAATGAATGATTGATTTAAAAAAAATACTATCTTCCCCTACCACCAAGAATTAAAAAATAAACATGTGGTAAAAATAATATTTTTTAATTAAAAAACGATCTTGTTTACAGGTTTGATATTATGTGAGTCATGTATTATGAAACGATTGTTTAAAAAGATCTATATGACAGATGATCGTTTGGCACATATACTTTTCTTGAGTAGAAAGAGCCTTTATAAAGAGGGTTTTCACCATATCTGTTACATTTTTTTCTTTAAAAATGTATTGAAGTTTTGATGTTTTTCATCAATAACTTCGAAATATAGTAATATTGTAGAAAGCATTTTACACCAGAATTCAATTATTATTTTTAATGTTTCCAATTATATATAAGCTACTAATTATAAGTAACTAATTAAAAATTAGTGTTATCTAATTATCGTGAAAAGTACCAAACACGAAAAAATACATAACAGCAATTTTATTGATTTAAATTGATTTTTTTTTAAAAATTGAAAGCATGTTTCTAAGTCAATACTCTGATATGGGGGTTAATTTAATCCTTTAAAAGGTCATTTTTTTTCTAGTCATATTATGTTAAAATATTTTTAGGCTTGAAATTAGAATAAGAAAAGGGATTCATTTAGCTTATTAGATAAATTTAATTTGATTAATTAATTAATTTTGTTAATTAATAATTAAGTAACAAATCAAGTCACATCATATTGTGTGAGATAAAGAACTGAAGCATCTAAGTTTCTGTCTTTCTAAAAAAAATGTCAGAACTTATGCCAACCTACATAATTTCATACAAAGATTGATAAATTTGGTGGGAAGCATACTTCCCACGGCACTAGAAAGGGTTAAGTAAAAACAGCTTTTAGAGTTCAAGTTACTATTTATTTGACAGAAAACATTTAAATTAAAAGATTATAGGTTTAAAAAGATAAAATGACTTGTTTAACGCTACCATATCTTAAATTGATGAGAAATAAATTTTGAAAAGTATTTTTCATTTTCAAAGAATTTGAACGAAATTTAAGTATTTGCTATTAAGAAGGAAATTGCTAATAAAAATTTCAAGTTGATATTTCCAATATACTTTAGGAAATTCCTTATCGATATAAACAGAGTCATTGAGAATGTCTTTAAGTACTTTCTTTATGTTCAAATTTGTGGATATAAAAAAATGCAATTCTAATCTAAAAGTTTTATGCTGCGACATCAAGTGGTAACAAACGAATCGATTTAAAAAAAGAAAGGAATTGAATTTTGAAAAAAAGTTTCGCTTTGTGGCTATTGATTTCCGAAAGGCATTAAATTGTGTTTGGCTGCAAGATGAAGTCAGACTTAATGCTTAAAACAAAAAGTTAACATCAGTTTTCTTTTTAACTGGATTATTACGATATCATTTGAAATCGTAAAAGAATGCTTTTAAAATGAGATTTTTTTTCGGCCCGTGAATTCTGAGTAGCAAGAAAGTATTTATAGGAATTTTTGAATTGATTTTTTTTAATGAAGTTCAAATTTTCAAAAAATAATGCAGATATCTGTCAAAAATTTAAAAAAAGTTTTTCATTTTTTTTGTAATAATTACTTTACACTTTCAACGTTACCGACGAGATATGTCGCCGTTCAGATACAGGTTTTTGTGTGCTAAATTTTGTCTCTTATGCCAGGTAAAGGTCTTAAAGGTATTCTTCAGATATGCATTAGAAAGTTCAGCCTATCTAAACTGGCATAAGGCACAAATGTTAGCACACAAAAACCTGTAATTGGAAGTAGCTGAAAGACGCGATATCTCGTCGGTATCGATGAAAGTGTTAATACAATTTTAAAAAATTTGCTCAAATTTCAAAATAAATAAAATAAAATAAAATAAAGTAATATAAAAAATAATAAAAAAAAACATTTTTTTTAATTTGAATTTTTTAAAAATTTTCTCCTGACTTAATTAATTTATAAAATTTTATAGTTCATTTTATAAAGCTTTTAAATACCTACAACTTTCAAAATTATATGAACTTAAAATGTCCTTTAATAAAAGGCATCTCAATTACCACTCTCATTACCCGGTAAACATATCTGGGTGCAAACACAAGACTGTTTTTGATGGTTAACTGAACAATATAAATCAATAAAATTGCTGTTATATATTATTTTTATACTAAAGTACAATTAAAATAAGTATATTGTCTTTGCAATTTAACTTAGATTTCTGATAAGAGCTCTAGAAATTAATGCACATTTGGTGAAAATAGATCTTTGAGGTGAATCTACTATTTTTATTGTGCGAATATGTATTTTGGATTTTTTTAAAATCGATTACAACCAAAATTTTATATGCAATTTCGATTGTAGCTACATGATCTCATACCGAATTTTACTAATTTAAATCATTGTGCTTATGAATCATTGCATTTAAATGCAAGCAAAAGCACAGACCGGTTCTTTCAACAGTTTGAAAGATTCGTTTGAATATTTGATAAGAAACTATTTTTAGAGGTTAAACGTGTCCTCCAAATTTTATTTATCTATCTCTTTACATTTTGGAGCCTGTTGAGTTCACTTGTATTTGAACAATTAAATAGGCAGTCCTCTTTTGAACTGATTTCGATTGAAATGCAATAGAAATATAGAAATTTTGTTTAAAGTCCATATACTAAACTTCACTCGTCTTGCAAAGTGTTCTTGAAATATCCAATTCACAGGGTGATAGATGTAATGCCAAAAATGTGTTTTTCGAATTCAAGGTAATCTGAAATGTAAAAATTCGTCAAAATCTCGAGTTTGAATTTTTTTAGGATTATTATACTTTCTTTCAGTTCATATACGAGAAAGCTAAAGTTTCTATGATCGGGAAAATTCACCGTTATGAGAGTTACTTAATAGTTGACCCTTATTGTTTTTGGTTTGCTATTGAAATTATAGAATAATTTAATTTGATTTATTGAAATTTCTAAGTTGTTATTTCATTTTGTTATATTTCCTCGGTTTATTAACAAACTTTTTTTATTTATTTAAAGCTTCATTTCACTCTTTGCAAATTAGAAGACCAGTGAGAGTGCTCTTCCTGAAACTATTTCGCTTCTCTCTAAGAGAAGTGATAGATTGTGTAACTTGAGCAAAGCTGTGAATACCACAAGTACTCAGATTTTTATGATTAGTGCCCTACAAGTCACAAATTGTGTTTCTTGAAAAAAGTGATAAGAAATTTAGACGCCCTTTTAGTCGAACGAATAAATCCAAAATTAGACGCAAAACTACAAGTTTATTAAGAAAATAATATGCTAAATTGTATTTGTCCGAGTTGTTTCTCTTTTGACTTTGATCTTGTTTACATTCATGCGAATACACAGATGAGATAGATGATCAGACTGTTCCAATATTTGGCTCAAAACTTGATGTGAGTCTAAAATTTAAATATGCACCAAATGTTATCCATTTTGCCCTTAACGTTTTGTAGTATATAACTTTATTGGAATATCCTAATAAACATAATAAAATATCTTTAATTTTCTTTTACTTATAATGGGTTGAGAAATATGAATAGATAGTTATTGGCGATTTGCCGAAGTGCGCCCTGACCTATCAAAAAGAATTATATATTGTGGCATTGACGATGGGCTAGGGAGCAATGTTACAATTATTGTACTTACTTAGGAAATAAGGACTAATCTTGTAGTTTTGTCTAGGGTAGTACAAATTTGTACAAAATATATTGAGAAAATACGTTTTTTGGAGTTTTATAATGTAGAAGAAAATTATATCGCTCTTTCAAAAAAACTAATAATAATAATAATAATAATAATAATAATTGCCCTTGAGAAACACTAAAAAAGTTATAATGTTGCATTTAAGAGTTATTTTGCACTAGTAATTATTATCATTTTACCTTTTATTCTAAAACCCAAAAAAAGTTTTTAAATAATTAAAATAAAATTATTTTTTGAGTAAATTGCAATAAAATTGTGGTGGTAATTTCAGAATAATACAATGTCAGAATTAGGAATTAATTTGAAAAGGACCGTGTTTTTTTAAAATTAGACTGTTTCGTAAGTAAAATTTCAGTCATAGCTTTATGAAATTAGTTAAATTTATGATTGCATGGAATAAAATTACGAAAGCAAATGGAATGACATCAGCACAAGCAGCAGGTTTATATGAAGAAATACACGAATATGACGCAATAGTCGAACAGAATTGACTTAAGTGCAAGGTCATCTACAAAAGTAGAAGTTGATCTATAGGAAGTCTACCTTGGAGGCGTGTTTCTTCAACACAATGGCCTTGCTACTAAAATTACTATTCGTGAAGTTCATTCCATTTCTATTTTAAAAAGATATTATTGTACTTAAGGGATCCATGTACACTATGTAATTTTCAAGGATATTTCAAACTTGAATTTGCAAATCGTTTATAATTTTTATGTTATCACCAGAGTGATAACATAACGTTACTTTTTGCATTTCATGATATTTTGATGTCCTCAAACAGTATAACTGAGATTTCATTTCTAAGCCCCCTAAGTCTCTTTTCATACAGAATAGTTTGTAAATACATAGAAAAATAATGCCTTGCTTTAGTTCATTTACATTAATATCTCGTTTTAAAGCAACACCAGAGCTATTTCGGGATGGATCTCGTAATTCTGAACCGCATCCAGGTGACGAGAACGACACCTGAGCCGGAATCCCCTCTATATGCTTCCACACCTCACCAGTAGAAGAACATTTGGCCCCACAGGTTTTAATGTGCACCGGACCCTCTTACAGGACGGGATTTCGGTGGAAGGGATTCTCGAACCCGAAACCCTCCGGTTCGAAAGCCGAGACCTTAGCACTAGGTCACTGTGGCCTTCAATAAAGACTTGGATTGGTAATTTAATGCAATTTGTATAAATTACATATTTAAAAAATATAAGATATTAAGGAGATATTAATACTAAAAAACATTTATTTTTATATTACTATAATACTTACCTTGTCAATTATATTGTCAACAAACAATATTTTAGAAGATTACGACATTACTAAGCTTTGGTTTTCTTTAAAGAATTAAAAATCTATAAATTGTTTCATATTCATATTTTAATTACTTACTTCAAGTTGGCTTATATGTCATTACAAAATATTTTTTTTTATCTACTCTCGCATTCTAGAATTTTTTTAATGTCAGAAAATGAATTAGTTTAGTGCAAACGATTTATACAGATTTTTTTTTCATAATTGCTTGTTGTTTCAACTTTCAGCGTGCAACGTAATAAAAGTGAAAAGTTGAGTAATTACTGACTGGCAACATCAATTAAATTTAAAAATGGAATTCAGTGCTCGTTTTCTCTGAATTCCATATTAACGTAGAGATTTTGTAAATAATGTGCAATTTATTTTTAATTTTGATATATTTTTTACGATTTTTCAGTTTATGACTATTGTATAAATATTTAAAGAGTACAAATTAATTTATTTTTGTCATTCTGAAAGCCAAGGAAAGTGGCAATTTTCTTTATGGCTTTTCTGAAAAGCAAAAAAAGATTACTAAATGAGTTATTAATGCAAATAAATTTTCTCTAATATTCAAGCACAATGATAATTTGGATATAAGCTCACCTCCATTCTAATTTTAGCTTTTTAGCCTTCACCACAAATTTATTTATCTTTTTTTAATTTATTAGAATTAATTGATAAAATTCAAGAATTGTTCCAATTTTAAATTTTGTTATAGTTTTAGTTTCTAATATATCAAAAAATCGGCAAAAAAATCAATAATAAAATTTCTTCTTTAAAAAATTGAAATATAAACAATCTAGAGGCAATCCAAATCATATAAATACGTGCAAAAAAAAACAAAAACAATTCAGGTATTCAAAACTTTAGGTTCAAAACGCTTCTCAGGATTGGAATAAATTTTGAAATTTCATATATGATTTTCGATTTATAACTAAATGAAATCCTAAATTTTAAACAGATTTACATTGTTAATAGAACGTTATTTATGTTAACATTCTCACGGTTATTTCTTGTGTTTTTACTTTCTCGTATACGGAATACATGGTGATCATAGTTAAAGTTTGTCTATTCCAAACCTCTGTATTTGGGATTAAAAATTTATGCAGAAACAGTTCAAAGGATGCTTGAAAGATTCCAGAGATAAATAAAAAGAAAGTTCAAAACATTCGCTAGGATAGTTATTAGTTTGAAAAGTTTTGCAATAAGTAACTGCGGGCTATTTTAACATTTTCAAACATTATGTCATTTAAAACTGATGCTTTTATATTTTAAAGCATAATGACAAAACAAAGAATGATTATAGAACGGCAACCCCTGATGCACTTTTAGAACTATTTTTCTATTTTCATTTTTTTAGCGAATTTCGGAGTGCATTCTTTGAATTGTTTATCAACAAATTTTCGAAGCAATTCATATTTTATTTGCAATTATAAAGAGCTCTGAAATAGGCCAAGTTTAAATACGATCAATACGTATATGAAGAGGAAGTAATCGGTCCACATTTCGAGATTTTGCCTGATCTTCACTATCAATCACCCCCAGTCCGGAAAACATATCTTTGAAATTAAGTGTGCTTGTCTCTCTTTGTAGCTATAACTCAAAAAAAAATGCTACAAGCTGCATGGATGAAATTTGGTATGTAATATATCATATCTTTATATCAAATTTGTGTATTTCTGAAAAAAATTGAACGAAATTATTGAATTTCTCTTTTGTCTGTTTCACTGTGGAGTCGTTTTCGCAATATAATTCTTAATTCAATTAATAATAATAATAATAAATTATACTTAAAAAATTAACATTTTAAAATTATTTTATTATCTATGACTTCCTTCAAATTTTTGCTTCAAATTCAATAGAGATATCTCGCATTTTGTATTATTTTGTTTTAATTTTAAGTCTGTCAGTTTTAATAAAAAATAATTTACAAATTCATCTAATTTTTTTAAAAAACTGATTTTAACATTAGGTTTGTATTTTTAGCTTGGATTTTAATTGTATCGTTAATTTTAAAATCTTTATAAATGTTCAAATTTGCTATAAAAATTGCTTATATCACAACTGTAAAATAATGCCAGGATGTTATCATTTTCTTAAATATTTAGCAAGCATTCTTAATGATTTTAATGTCAAAATAAAATTATTCATGTTTGAATTCCATTTATTATAAGGTTACATTAATGTTCGTTCGATACAACGAATTGCATCAGAAAATAGTCATATTTCCTACCTGAATTGTTTTACCTCCATCGCCGGCTAAAATCTTACATTTTACTTTTAAAAAAATGTGTTTATGTTCGCTTCATGTATTGACAGAGGAAGAAGCCATCTTTTGATATTAAGTCGTCAAAGGAAAGTACGTTCCGTTGTTTTTCAAAACTTGATTCTGCCTTATTTAAAGAGAATAACCTGGCGCCATCTAGTGAATTCTTACGTAGATTTTTCAGTTGAGTCAAATTATTGGTCTTCATTAAATTTTTTAAAAATCCTTTTAACATGTTTTATTATATATGGCATCTTTCATTCTTGTAAAGAAGAATTATAATAATCATTTATTCAATCATGTTTGGATATATTAGAGTCTTGAAATTTTGTGCAATTCTCGTAAACATATATAGAAAAAGTATTGTATTTGCCAAAAAATCTGAACTCCAAATTTTAACGAATTTCATTTTTTAGACTTCTCTGAGTTTGAAAGTATAATTTTGGAAAATGACTATCCTTCTGTTTGTTTGTGACAAAGATAAATAAGAAACGCTTTGAGCTAGTTGGATGAAATTTGGTATATGGTCTTTATATCAAATTTGTAAATTACTACCAAATTTGAGCAAAATACATTCAAAGAAAGTCGGTCTGTCCAGCTGTTTTAGTCGGAGTTAACATGATAATTACAAAATTATGACACCTAGATATGCGAATTTAGCATCGATATAGTAGACATCTTTCAATTTTTGTGCCAAATCCAACAAGCGGTTGACTGTCTGGCTGTTTTTACGTTTCATAAACATGTAAACGTTTTAATACAAAATTGAAAAGACTTAATTTATCAAATTTGGTATGTGATTCTGTGAATACAAGGGCAGCTTTGGGACAAATTTTCGATTCAATCGGTAGGGAAACACGCGTCTAAAACACAAATTTAACTTTCTGTTATTTTTTACGTACGCCAGAGATTAATTTTCAAAAAAAAAAAAAAAACACACACACACCAAGGGATTACACGATAAATAAAGAAAAAATGCTAAATTCGCGAATTCGCGCCAAAAGTTAATATTTCGTAACAATTGTACGCCGATGTCATACAAGGTGTACTCTAGGATAACGTCATTGTTTGAGAATATTCCGAGAAAGTTTCGGGGTGACAACTCACTCTGGTTTATTTGATAAAATTACTCATGTATTGAAATTATAATACGCATTATTTCTGGTACCAACTTTATTTTAACTCACCTATCACAGTGCTTTCAATGATAATTAAGACATAGATTAAGGTAAAACTTTTTTCAGCCTAACTGACAAAACATACACATTTTAAATTAATATATCTTGTTTGCTAGAAATTTAATACAAAAGAAGGATTAAATTAGCGTTAGCATATCAACACATATTTCTTCGTCACCTGGTGACGAACAAATCTAAGGATTCAAGCCTATTTTTTTCAATGCTCTTTAATCACATTTTTCAGACTAAAGAGAGCTTTTCCCTGCTTGTCTAGAACATGGCTGTCATGCTATCTTACTTCTTCAGAGTATTTTGAAAAAGAATATACATAAATAATTGTCCAGTGTAATCTGTAATGGCACACGTAGTTTAAAAATATACCATTCAATATGAAACCCAAAATCCTTTTTTTGCTTTTAAAAAGTTCAATGAGCCGAAGTTTGCTGATTCATAATATACTCACTTCTGCTGAGATTACTGCTTCTTACTTCTTAGATTACTGCTGATATTTTGTTTCGGCATCATCTCTATCTTGTATTGACATTGTATTTTTGTTTATTGTTAGTGAACCACTGTTTGTTTCAAATCGAGTTTTGCAATTAAGTTTCAGTTGAGTGCTCATGCATTTTATGGACAGAGAATTTACCACAGCAAAAGAAAAAGTAAAAACCTGGAGCATATATATATATATATAGAAAGCACGATTTGCTTTATCTAATTCGTGACAATCATATGTCAGGTATTTTTAACAGAATAACAGCCCATCTAAATGAGCATATGTAGATGATCAGATGTTCTGGTATTAATAATAATAACTTTTGAATTTCATTAAAAAGTTTTCTTTAAAAAGTTGGGCTGTATTTACTTATGTATAATGCTCATTATGGATGCACAAGTTCAACATATTTTTTTTCTATTTTGTAAAGTTTGCTTATAGAAATCATTTAACATAATAATATTTTTGTATGAATTACCGAATGTGACAAACACAAAAAATCAAGATGAATGCATTTTAACATCAAATATTTTATACAAAGATATATTGTGAAACGTAAGTACATTCTTATCAATAAAAAAATCACGATTATTTTATGTACACACTTTGTTGCTCTTTAATTTCATCTACTGAGCAAAAACAAAATTGTAAAAAGATCAGAGGAAGTTCTGTATGAGCTTAAAAGTTATTTTTAAAAAGCAATATAATTGTAATTATTATTATAACTTTATTGAAATTTTTTTCAGTATATTTATTAAGTGAAAAATATTATTATTCTAAAATCTTGAAATTAGATTGTTGCTGTTATTTTTAATTCAACATTTTTTTTATTCCTCTAATTTCACTAAAGTTTACACTTGAAATTTTTTCATTTGATTTTTTTGTTTAAAAAATATTTCATTAATCTATACAAATGCTTTTAGTTTCAATTTATTTTTCAATTATTACTTTTATATTCATCTATAAAAAGAAATATTAAAGGATTATTCTGGAATTTCAATATAAATTTGCTTACCTTCCTGTCATTGGCCTTCTTATAGTTACAGAAATATATTTAAAGTGAGAATAAAATGAAAATAATTTTTTGAAAATAACCTTGTAAGCTGCAACTTCACAAACGGAGTTAAAGTTTATATAGTCGGATGGAATGATTCGTTCCGTTGCCACCAGAAAGAACAAAAAAGAAAAAAAAATATGCTGACAAACGATAATGAAACAAATTTATTAAGAATAAAAAAAGCGGGGATTCCTCCTCACGTGACAACAAAACAAAGAGAGAATGAAAATGAAATGTTTTAAATAAAGGTGCGTCGTACGAAACCTAGTAGAACGTACGAGGAAAATTTAGTCAGCATGTCAAAAGTTTGGTGGAAATGTCAAGTCATTTTCCATTCCATTGTTCTTTCGGAAACGCAAGGCCTTTGATATTCGTTCATATTCTTGCATAACTTCCGGCCAAATCCTCTTTAGTTGCAATTTTTTTTTTCATTTTCAGCAGTTTTACGGCATTTCCTCCCCGTGCACGGACTTTGGCAGGAATTGTAATGCACATTCTGCACTTGGAATTCTAAAACGTCATTATATTTTTGTCTTGCATGTCAAAATGTATTATTAGAAAGATATGAATGGATATTTCAACAAAATATCACGAGTTTATTATTTATCGCCCTATAATTAACTTTTGTACATATTTTTTTCTGTCCTTGATTCTGATTGTAGTTTTGCTTACAATTTTCAGGTGTTATAAAATACTTTTTTTTAATGACCAAGAATAAGCGGGAAGTTTTCGCACATTTCATAGATGGACTATATTTATTCTCGTATACAGCGATTCTCAACCTGTGGGGCGCCCCCCCTCCTGGGGGGGCGCGAGAATATCCAAGAGAGAATATTATTAAAAAAATTGATTAACTGATTGAAAGGAAAGCACACATACACACAGAAAGCAAAATACATTTTGAAATATTTAATAACTTATTAAAGCAAAACAACTTATTAAATAAAAACTTAGTTAATCAAAACATACTAAATTAAAACAAATTTAATAATTATTAGTGACTTCCTTGGGTCTGTCTTGCAGAGAAAAGTTTTTCGAAGGAAGACTTAATATTAGAAATATTAAGCCTTTCAGTTCTGTTTATATATTTAGACGAGATCTATATTTTGTCTTCAAAGAAACCACAGAAGAAAATCCAGTTTCACAAAGATAGGATGTTGAAAAAGGTAATAGAATGCGAAATGCCCTTGTTTTTAGTGCAGAAAAATCATCCTCTACTCCTGCCCAAAATTCAAATAGTGATTTATTACTAAATTGCGTTTTTGTTTCGCCACTTGTCGTGAAGTCTATGAATTTTTCTTCCTCATCAATTGAGAGTCCTTCGGGAGTCTTATGAAATGAATCCCTAACCCACTCGTAACTTTCTATCAGTTTGTCGTTAGCAAGAAAATACTTTTTAAAATTCTTTGTCAGCATGGCTAAATGATTTTCAATGGTTACAAAAACAACTTTTACATATTCTTCTTCAGCCTTATAAGTTTTAGTACAGTAATTCACATTTGCAAACATTGTTAGTTAGTTTTTTTTTTGCTTTAAATTTCTGCTCCTCAATTGCAATTTTCTACAAAAAGCATTAATTTTATCACTCGTA
This sequence comes from Argiope aurantia, assembly GCA_026543865.1. NCBI lineage: Eukaryota > Metazoa > Arthropoda > Arachnida > Araneae > Araneidae > Argiope > Argiope aurantia. Next base: position 27,941 of record JAPMOR010080388.1, on the reverse strand, counting down.
ACCATCAGATAGGTATTTGCTCCTTGGAGTAGAAGATTCAAGTTATTTAATTTCTTGAATATATCGACCAAATAGCTAAATTTCATCACAAATAAACAATCGCAAAAGTTCTCGGCACCCGGTCTGTTTTCTTCTTCTAGGAAAATGGCGATTTATTCTCTTAATTTCTTCTCTTACACGTTGTAAAAATTTCCCACGTGACAAAGATCTTGGCTCGCTATAAAATAGTAACGCTGAATGTACTAAACCAATGTCTTTACAAAGTGCGGAAAAGATTCTCGATTTCAGGGGTATCATTTTTATATAATTTACTACAGTTACAACCGTAGTTAGCACAATATTCAGACCAGGACTCATTTCTTTTGAAGCCAAAGTTTCTCTGTGGATCCTGCAATGTGTCCAGACTCACAGGGGAGATTTTTGTTTTACAAATGTTTGTATACCTCGGAATCTTCCGTACATTGAACGAGCACCATCGGTGCATATTCCGACGCAATTTTTCCATTTTAACGTTTGCATCGTTCATGAAATCATTTAAAATAGAAAATAATGCAAGCGCTGTTGTTTTGAGTTCTATTGGTTTGCAGAAAGATTTTAATTTTAATTCGAAGAATTCTCTGGGTTTGCTGTCGTACTCACTATGAAGCGTTTCCAAATGTCGTTTGAGTTTATTAGGCTTCATGCTGTCTGCGGCCAACATTTTTGAGCAAATGATACACAGGGGTCTTGCTTCTTCATTTACTTCAGCACTGGGAGACCCAAAATTTAAGTATTCTTGAGAATATTTTCTTGATTTTATTTTCGGAATCACGCTCGTCTGTGTACTTGTTGATGCTTGACTATTGTCTAATGCTTGCTTACTTCCGCTTAAAATTTTTTCCACGAGTCTGCATAAATCTGCTTCCTTGAATATTTAATATGGTGAATTGTAATTAACAGGAAAATATATATAACATACACATTCACGATAGATTCGGTAGCGATAGAAGGATCGACTCGAATGAGACTGGCTGGAATTGAAACTTGCATTATTGAACATTTTTTTTATTCATATGAGAAAGTATTTGCTCAGCGCATGCTTGAGACGGCATCTGTCGTGCGGATTCCTTTCCACAAACATTATTTATTTTTTCTCTTTTGTTTAGTCATGCTTCTGTTTTATTTCTTTTATTATTCGAAAAAATGTATTCACAGTTTCTAAATTTAGCTCACCCCGTCTAATCACCCCGTTAATCTAGCTCACCCCGTTAACTTTCATTAACGAATTTTCAACTTTCACATTATTTTACCGTTATCTCCCTGTTTCGCTTTTATTTCAAATATAATATTTAAATTTTCCCCGCTTTCATTCGTTTCATCTGTTAACCGCCCGCATGGCAAAATGCCAAATGTGGTTTCACGCCAACATTGGCGCACTTTTACTCTTGTTTTGGCAGTTAGTTAAAAATAATTTAAAAACAGAATTCAAAATACTCAATATACATTATTGTTGTATACATTTTATTGTAAGCGGGGGGGGCGATGAAAATTATGATTGAAAACTGGGCCCCGAATACTGAAAGGTTGAGAAACCCTGCTCGCATATGAAGCAGAATCGGTGAAAAATATTGTAATTGTCTCAAAATTCTACATCAAGATTTTGATGAATGTCCACTTTTGAACCTCTTTTGTAGATTTAACATGAAAATTGTACATTT
>JAPMOR010080388.1:8085-26234 GCA_026543865.1 Argiope aurantia | reverse complement strand
TGTTTCAGCATTAAACCGTACTATGTTTAATATAAGTCTTTTTAAACTTTCATACGAATAAGTAAGCTTAAATGTTATTCATTGTACTATAACGAGAGAAGAAAAGGCACCTACGCTTTCAGCCTTATTTTGATATTGTTAATCGATTGCATATTTAAAATTAGTGAGTGCGAAACGTGTTGGTAGCATTCTCGTAAATTTCTCGACTATTTCCCAGTTAAGTTCTTATCTGTTTCTCCCACTATATTTAAGTCATTCCGTTTATGAATTAATACATTTATATGCATGCGAAAATACAGACCAGTCAGAGGTCTATCCTTTGACTAGTCTGTACTTTCTGACTGGTACTGGTCTTATATTTGGTTTAGAATAAAAATTTGATAAAAATCTATATTTTAGATTCTAAATCTGTGCACTAAATTTCATCTACCAAGATCTTTGTGCTTTGGAGTTATCTATTTGTAAGCGAACGGATAGGCAGATCGACTTTCTGAGAATATATTTCTATCAAAATTTGATAGAAATCAGTAAATTTGGTCATGAATTCATATAACAAATTGGATCCGTTTAGCGAAAAATGTTTTTGAACTTTCATGTTCATAGACAGAGAGACACATTATCCAAAAATGCGTTTTTCTGGGAGGTCAGAAACCTGAAGATTCGTCCAAATATTGAGTTCGAATTTTTTTGTAATATTTTTTCTTTACTTCCCATACGAGACAGTAAAAGTTAGTAATTATCGAGAAATAACAGTCTTAATTGGTTCTCTCAAAAATATTCAAAAGTCAAAAACCGAAGTGGAATTTCTATTTACATTTGGTATCCGAATACAGATTCAACCAAACAATAGATGTTGAAGGTAAATGAACTAAAAGAACGGTCATTGTCATGTTCGCAGAATCGGTGTTTCATGAACCATCAGCAAAATAAAATAAAAGCAGATGAGTCATGAACAGTAGCACAAAGGGGAAAAATGGCAAAGCATAAATGCAAATTGAATGTTCTTTTAAGGTATTAAATATACTATTATTTTTATATCAATAGTTAAAGATAAAAATACATCGTATATTAGGAATAGAAAGTGTCATCCTTTAATAGAAGTAAACTTAAAATATGTTTTTATTCCTGATATTCTTATTTTCACATTAATATTGTAATTTCCGGAGCAGAATTTTTAAAATCTTATTCTTATTTTTTTAAATTTAAGGAGTAAATTTCATAACAATATTTAAATAATATGGATTTAATTAATTCTATTTTAAGTAATATAGAATATTTTTCCTTCAGATGCAAGCATTGAGAGTCCGCTTTTATAATGAGTTTAAGAGAACTGTTCAAAAGCGACGATCATCATCATGTACAAAAAAGTAGTGTTCTGAAAAATGGCAACGGCGCAAATAAATTATAATTAATCATATACACTGCATCTAAGCTTTTATACACTGTATAAAATTATAATAAACAGCAAAAAAAATGGTCATAAGAACTGAGCACTTTTTTAGGAATAAAATGCATATATATTATCAAGGTGCATATATATTTGTCTTCATATTATAACAAAGAAAAGCAATTAGGCATATAAAAAATATCGTTGAAAAATTTGGCTAAAAATTTGATTTATATCTACATATCTGAATCAAGGATCCTATGCTAAAATAATTTATCTAGTTTTTATTTTTATTTTTTTAAATTGCCATCATATGTACATGGATAGACATATTGCAGCTTTCTCTCCCAAAGATTTAACTCAAATTTTGATTCAAAATGTAGAATTTTGTTACAGGGACTACATAATACACTTGATCTACTTACTTTAATTTGTTTGTCACTTGTGATATTCAGATATGCACACATGGACAAACAGTTCAATCTTTGCCGGATATAATTAAATAACTCATGTAAATATTGTAAATTTCATTGACTCAGTATTTTGCTCTTTCGGGACACAATATACACTGGTGTGCAATACTTAAGCAACAGGTATGTCTTTTGCCATAACTTCACGAGAAATCATCTGAGAGACATGAAATTCAGAAATGAGATACAGCATTTTGTTCTGAAAGAATGAAGAAAGCATAGTTGCGCAGAAATGAATACAATGCATACAGTATGGAATCAAACAAAAAAAGGCTTTATTGAATTCATAGTATCGTTACACATGATTGTCTGCCCAAGAGGAAGAACAGCAAGCAGATGTTCCTTAGTATGGGATATGCCCTCCCTTACTGCAATGGTTGCTTCGCACCGTCTCCCCATACTCAGCACCAGATTGTCCAACAGTTCTTGAGGTAAGAGTGCCCATTTCTCAATCAGCATCTGTTTAAGTTGTCGGGTGTTCCCAGGAGGATGTAATCGTGCCGCAAGGCGTCTACCCAAAGCATCCCACACATGTTCTATCGGATTTAAATCAAGGGAGCACGCCGGCTAATCCATTCGAGTGATATCTTCACTTTCCAGTAGCTCCTCAACAGCATGAGTCCTGTGAGGCCGTGCATTGTCATCCATAAAAACGAAGTCTGATCCAGTGGCACCTCGGAACAGACGCACATGGGGAAGGATCACCTCCTGACAATAGCGATCTCCAATTACAGAACTTCTGTCGAAAACGTGGAACTCAGTCCGCCCGTTTATCATAATGCTTCCCCAGACTACAACTCCAGGACCACCGAAACGGTCTCTTTCCGTGATGTTACTGGGATGAAACCGTGTTCCGACCTCTCTCCAAATCAACTGGCGTTGGGAATCGCTTGTAATATCACGGAAAGAGACTGTTTCGGTGGTCCTGGAGTTGTAGTCTGGGGAGGCATTATGATGAACGGGCGGACTGAGCTCCACGTTTTCGACAGATGTTCTGTAACTGGGGATCGCTATTGTCAGGAGGTGATCCCCAGTTACAGAACATCGCTATTGTCAGGAGGTTATGGCAAAAAACATATACCTGTTGCTTAAGTTTTGCACACCAGTGTATATAGATCTCTGTGTGTGTGTGTGGGGGGACAAATAAGTAGATGAAATTTCGACAGCTTTAGTAAAAAAATATTTACACTTATAGTTTTGATGTAAAAAATGTCTGCTATATTTATCAACCAAGTTGTTATCTGTTGAGTTATTTCGTGTAGTGATAGACATACAGAAATGTATTTTCGGTCCCAGAGACCCGAAGCGTGGAGATTATTCAATACTTCGAATCGAATTGTTTGACAGTTATAATGATTTGCTTTTGTACAACTCGTATATATAAATGTTTAAATACATCGATACAAAACTGTAGTATCGAATTAATCATTTTTGAAATTTATTGCAAGAGAGGTTTTTAAATGATACTTAATCAAGTCACATTGTCAAGAAAAGTACCAAAATAGGAACAAAAGACGTAACAATTTTATTGTCTTAAGATATTGAATTGATAATCCAAAATAATTGTTCACTAGGTTTGACTATGATCTATTACCGGACAAGGATCTGAGGGGTAGATGTTTTCAACACATTTTTTTTCACATTAAAAAAAGCTAATAACTTTAAAGGAAAATTTTAAATTAAGTATTAAGAAGATCTGTGAAATGAATTATAAAATTATTGATGCGTTTATAGTTACAGTTTAGTTTAGATTTAAAGAATGAAAAATATTAAATATATTCAAGAATCTAGAACTTAAAAAAAATATTTTGAATTCCTTTTACTCTAATTTGTGGGAATGTTTTAGAATTCCACTTTAGTAGATGCTATTTAGAAGGGAATAACTAGTAAAATTTTCAAATCAATACCTGCACTGTGTTATAAAAAATCGAAATTTTCAGTTTTTGAATTTTAATGCCAGTCGTTAAAAAAGGAATGTAAGTAATACTAAAAAAAAAATCCTATTCTAAATGTGATATTTTAAGATTTAGAATTGTGTATCACAATGAGTAATTTAAAAAACAGTCTTACTTTTTGGAAATTAATTTTCGAAAAACACAAAAAATAAACTAGTGCTTGGTAGCTGAACGATAATCTGAAAATACATTCAGGTTTAATAATTAAGACAATATATTGATTTAAATTTAACCCTTTAAAGGTCTATTTTTTTCTAGTTATATTATGTTAAAATATTTTTAAGCCTGAAATTAGAATAAGAAAAGGGATTCATTTAGCTTATTAGATAAATTTAATTTGAATAATTAATTAATCTGGTTAATTAATAATTAAGTAACAAATCAAGACATATCATTTTGTGTAAGATAAAGAACCGAAGCATCTAAGTTTCTGTCGTTCTAAAAGAATTTGTCAGAACTGATGCCAACCTACATAAATTCATACAAAGATGGATAAATTTGGTGGGAAGCATACTTCCCACGACCCTAGAAAGGGTTAAGATTTCCTTCATTCATTTAAGTTCATTTTGTAAGGGGGCAATTTTTGAATTCTTAATTTAAAATTGTCTTCACAGGTTAACAGTTTTGTATTTAAATGCAATAAACAGGAGGTAAAACATCTTACATCCTTATCCAATAATATATCCGTGTGCCAATTTAGGGTTCTATTTTGGAGAATCTGTTACTTAGAGTTGTGTTTTGGTTGGAAATCTTTCCAGGAAAAATTAAAATTCTACTGAATTATCCCTCCAGATTTAGATTTCCAAAAATATGACAAAAAATTTCAAATTTAAATATAAAACAGAAAAAAAAAAGAGAAGCCAAAACATAGTTTTCACTTTTCTCTCTCTTCTATTTATGGCATTCAAAAAATGTGTAGTTGTATAGAAATATTTTTGACTGCGTATTAGAAACAAAATCTCTATGAGGAAGTTTGTAAGCTATAATCAGGGAATATTCATGCAATTTAAATTAATTTGAGATAACACATAATTTTCAGAGTTTTTTTTCTTTATTTCGATGTAATGAAACCTTGAGCACATTATGATGTTAAAAAGCCATTAGAAGAATAACCGCACGAGATGTTTGTTATAATTTTAAAATTGCGACAGATGGCGTGCAGACGATCCTTGATCTGATGCAACGATTTTTCTGATATTCTGTTGCGTACAGTAAAAAAAATATATATATTATCCAAGACGTTCGATTGGTTTTAAAAAAGAAATTGCGAACGCAAAAATATTCCATTTTATAGTCGTGAAGATAATAATAAACATCAAATTTCCAAGACAGTTTTATTTCCATGGTAACTTTATGCTGATAGTATTCCACATATGTTTCATATAAATTTGATGACCTTGTACTTCTTTAATTAATCTGAATCATTAAAAAATCTCAGCATTTCTACACACTGTTAAAAAATTTGATTGCTTTGTTGAAGGAAAAAAAAAAAAAAAAGACGATAAATTGTTGCGACCAATTTTATAAACAAAATATGTCAATATAACAGATATAAGGAATTGAATAGTGAGCTAACATTATGAATCTTTTAATTTTTATTATTGCTAATATTTATGAAGTTGGTTATAAATGGTAATTTCAAGTTCAGTATACAAAGTGTCAGGGAAAATATGTAAGACTAAAACAAAATAACATACGAATATACTATTACTTGTATACGCCACAGTTATTAATATGGATATACGAAAATAAATAAAAGATAATCAGTAACGGGTAAAAACTCTTTATTTGGCAATACTTTATAATTGATTCAAAATTGAACATATTACAATTTTCTAAATAGCCTATATTGATTCATGTTCCGGTGCAAATCCGAAAGCTCTGAATAACCCCCTCCGGGCATCTAGAATGTACGGCTAGTTCAATGCATTCGAATTCCACATCTGAGCCCCCCCCCCCACAATAGCCACCAAGAACTAACCTTTTAACTTTTTTACATTTTTAAATAAACAGAAATTATATAACACGGGTTTATTTATCGGTGCTAACAAAAGATTTCTGATACGCCTTTATCATAAATAACAGAACAATAAATGGATGCAATTTAGTTATTAAATACTTGATGGAGCAATTAAAATGATTTGAATTTCATTCCAACAATGAAAAGTATTATGGAAAATGACCCGAAAAATTATTTACAAAACTTTTTTAAGAATTTAAGGAAAATTTGAACTTAAATTATATTAGTATCATCACACAAAAAATATTCTTTAATTAAAAGGATTAGAAATTAGTTTTCATTCCACAAATTTTTAACTCCAAAATCATGCAAATCCGGAAGCTCTGAATAACCCCCTCCGGACATCTACAATGTACGGCTAGTTCAATGCATTCGAATTCTTAATGAATTAAAATTGTAATTTCACACATATCACACCTGGGTGCACAGTACCACTCTCAAAATTATATTCGTATAGCAACTCTAGGTTTAAAGGATATAGAATTCTAGACCTACAGAATTCCATGTCTATTTTATAGAATAGTTCGTAAGAATTCTAACAGGCACATATAACAAATATACATTATCCTTCATTATTAATAGCAATACGCCATTGTTTCCCTTTTCAAGTGACACTTCCTGTTTGATTTCAACTAGTAATTGATGATTTGCCATGATGATTCAGCTAAAAGCTAAGGCATCAGTGTGATTTATCTATATTTCTACCGTCAAAATGAATCAATATAAATGAATGATATTCAAATATCCCTGTTAAAATTTAAATATCTGATCTTACTTAAAAAAATAATCAACTAACTAGATAAATAAAGACTAAAAGAAATATTTTGATTGTTTGTCTGCTAAATTGACAAAATTGTCCAGTTAAATATTTTAAACTAAAGAATGCGATTTCCTATCTTAAACTGAAATAGAAAATTGCAAAGTTTGTAATAAAAATTTCTTTTTAAATCTTAAAAATTCAATTACATTTTGCCAGTTATATTTTCTCGCATGCAGAGAAAATGTTGTAATAGTTAAAAAATTCGGTCGGGATTTTGACGAATCTCCACATTTCAAACCTCATCCGAATACGGAAAACACATTTTGGTATTATATATAAATGTCTGTGACAAAGATAATTTAAAATTGTTTTGAGCTAGATGAAATTTGATATGTGATCTTTGTACTAAATTGATTGATTAACTGATAATTTGTACGTTGATTTCTATCAGATTTTGAGTGAAACTCTACTCAGAGGAAGTTTGTCTGTTGGGTTTTCAGAATATTTAAGAGGATAACTGCAAAACGAAGAGGTTTAATCGGATAAAATTTGAATCACAGAGATTCAACATCGAAAGTGTACACATTTATTAATGAACAAATAAATTTAAGGGTTTACTTTCTATCGAATTATATTTTCTTAAGCAATCGCACGATAACCTAAAAACGCAATATCGTAAATATATGAAATCTGGCATGTGATTTTCCAACTACAAATGTAGTTTTGTATCAGATTTTGGTGTCATTTGGCTAAAAACAATGCGCCAAAAGCACGAATTCAATTTTTTATTTGCTGAATGACAGAGAATAATCACCAAAATTCGCTAAGACCCACATGATAGATTCAGTAAAATTGCTACATTCAGGTGAAAGATCAATATTTGTTAATTATTGTTAATTGAAATGAGAAATGTATTAGAAAGAAATCATATAAATGTAAAATATATAAATTTTATTTAACGTAAATCGCTTTTAAATCTGTTATGAAGATTTATAATATTGTTTCCCAGAGCAGCAACTCTCCTCGTAAAGAAGGTGGTTTCCAAATAGTTCTGATAGATATCTTAAGACTTAATATCACATCACACCTCCGTTTCTAGAGCTCATATGGTCCCTTTCAGGATTGGTATATATCTAGGTGGACTGGACCCCTAGCCTCTTATTGCCAATTTGACGACTTAGTTCCTGGAAGCTCAGAAAGAATACTAGTACTCCAGCCATAGACCATCGATTGTATGTTTTTTAATTTATTATACGCACTAATTCAAATCAAAACAACCACAGTACACTCCCGAGTATCCGTTCTAATGTGGCGGAGGTACAGGTCGGATATCAAAAAAGTAGGATAAGCCAATGTTTTAGAAATTTCTTTACCTCCCCATTACCAGAAGACAAAGTTTTTTTTTTAATTATTTTTTTTACCAAAATTCATTGTTATAATACGTATTTTCCCATTTCTTATTGAGTCTAAGCCCTCTATTTATCTCAAGCCACGTAGAATATGATTTCGGTCGTGTCCGGGTGAAACATAGAAGCAGTTGCCAGTAATGTGCTGAGTTAAAATAGAAGGCTCTGTACTGGTAGTTTATATATGTTTATATAATGCACTGCAAGAATTTATTAGAGAAAATTATGCTAAAAGATATAAACTGTTCACTTTTTAACATGAATTCTATGCACTTCACTGTAGTACACTTAGGAAAAAATTAAGCATACCCAAAGAACAATTTGTGAATACTATATGTATTGTGTAGTTTTAATTAGGAACAGTTGCAACAATTGACGTCTGTTACACACTGACGAAACAATGAACAACGGGAAGAACGGTGCTCCTTTCCTGTCACAACTTGCATTTTACACACGGCACGTAGGACGATCATAGCAGACATCCGCTTCTAACGCCTTGGCAATATTGCCAATGCAATGCATTGTCTTCCTCAATTAATTAAGATACAAAGAAACTAGGCCGGATATTACGGAAACCGGATAGTCACGAGCCGGATACTCGGGAGTGTACTGTACAATTAAGAAAATCAAATACATTTATGCTATCTGAAATTCTTCCAATCATAAGAGTATGTGGATTATCAACTCTGGAAGACTTTAGTTACTTGGTTTCTTTTACAGAGTATGGTAAACAACATATTTGCTGCCTCCTGTCTGTTCACTGATAAAAGAGAGGAAGCTGCGACATTTGTGGATTATGGAGAACTCTTATGTAATGAAGACATGCAACTCAGTGCCATATCGATATCAATCTTTGGCCATCATTGTTAGAAACCACCTTATTGGACCGTTCCTTCTATTCCCTCGTCTGGGAAGAAGGGCATACTTGACCCTTTTACAGTAAGTTTTTAGAGAATTTAATAAAGAAGCACATGTTTTTCAATCATTTTATTCTCAATGATGTTGAACAAAAAGGCCTGACTCAAGTCGGTCGCTCATTGTGGTTCTAATATGATGGATTCGCTCAAATTTATCATTGAGTGTGGTTCACATTACACTACTGATATATGTCAATATCTAGATATGTAAATATCAAATATATATAAATATCAAATATATGTAAAATATATCTAAATATCAAATTTAAATAGTTTTGGATTTGGCGAGGTTGTTCTGTTCATTGACCTTCTAGATCGTTAGAAATACTATGACTGGACTTGAGCTGGAATCCAATGAAGACATTAGTATGCGAGATCCCCACTGATTCAGTTGAAGATCTTATCACCCACATTTGTCGGGAAGATGGGAGATACACCAGGAATCTTTCAGAATTATAAGAATTTCATACGATGCAGCTATGAAGCCTGTGCGACTACTTATGGTCAAAATTTCACAAGCCTTCTATAGCATGTAGTTTTAGGGCAATGTAAAATCCGTCATTAAAATAATTTTTTCTACACTAAAATTCTACCGTTTCTGTTGCTGTTCTTACCGTTTCTGTTCTCCTACCATTTCTTGCTACTTTTAACTTGATACTGTTCGTTTCAGTAATCTGAGACGATCACTTTTCAACGATTCTGTCCCGTTAAGGGGAGAGACGAGGGAGAATGAGCTCACTTCCGGAATTCTTCCTTATTATTTGATCTTAATTTTCGTCCTATAAGATAATTCTTGTTCAATTTTTTTTTCACATTTATGTGAGTATCTTGTCGTTTCTGACCGTATTGTTTTAACTCAGCCCGCGAGTAATCCGAGTTTATTGTTAAATGTGAACATCTCCTCCTTCCATCTTTCCTCTCATCCTTATTTTGACTAATTAAACCCATCCCTAAGCAATGCGCAAAAGGGCAGATGATTTTAGAATCCATTGTCAAACAATAGGTCCGTTGGCTTATTGTTCAATTCGCGAGAAGTCCTTGTTGAGATTTCAGCAGTACTGTCATGTGTACTTAAATGGCTTTACTTTTCACATACTGGCTTTACTTTACACATACTGGCTTTACTTTAAATGCAATAAAACTATGAAAAATATTGTATTTTAACTGTTACTAACCTTATTTGATGACAATGCTCCAATCATGTGTGGTTCACACAAATGTGGTTCAAGTTCTGCTTGAAGCAACCAAAAGTGTAAAAAAAAAAAAAAAAAAAAAAAAAGGGAAAGGGAGAGAATAGGAATTATAAACAATATTTTGTGTCAAAATTATTTTTTTTCTTTACATGCCACGAAATTTTGTCTTTTCTAACCGCTATTATAAACTTGATCCACTTTCTTCACGCGATTTTCAAACAACCCCTAATATTAAATTGTCTCATAAGAAAATATAATGTTCAAGGTTCGCTCACATACATTTCATTTTGATTCTATATAAACTCTTAATCTGAATAAAATTGTTTTTTTCCTTTTCGAAATTCTTATAAGAGTAGGCAGTTCTGGTAGAAGAATTTTAATAGTAGCACAACTTTCTTGCAATTTAGGCAATATGTGCAGAGAAGTAACAAATGCCCGTGAAGAATTCACCTTCTATTTATCCAAAGAATAACAGTAGAAGTAGGTGACATTTCTCATTCTTAATACATAGAAATAAACACCATTTGTGTTATAGCGCCATCTGTCGTTTAATTTTGACGCTAAATTGTTTTATTTAATAAAAGACACAGATAAGGTCGTGATATTTCGAAGTTTCGCGGTGTGACAAAGTGGACACGAGCACCTCCATATAATAATTTGGAATAGCAATTATAATTTGTAGTTTCTGGAAATATTAAAATTTATTTTATTTAGTTTAGACGAGAGCATAAAGCTCAAACGGCATGAAATGTAGTATAATTTAATAAATGGTCACATCATTTGAATTATCTTAATTCAAAATTTTTATCCCATTTGGACCAATAGAACTCCTTCTAGAATCCTCTGAAATGGGGAACTTATTTCTTGCTTTCAAATATGTAGAAATTTAAGAAAATGATTTGCATAATTGTTAAAGGTAAAAGGAACCTTTACAAGCCTTTTTCAAAAATAAAAATAAAAAACTAAAATAATACGACCAAAAGGATAAAACCAAATGCAGTTTTTAGAATTTTTTGGAGATGATCATTTTTACACAGTGTTGCCAATAAATTTTTCTATTATTTTATTCATTCAGTTATTAAACTAGTATACTTCAGTTTATTGAATTTTGATCCAAGTGCATTTAATTATTTTCAAAATAAAAAAAAGTAAAGGTGGAAGTTATTATTAGTTTTTTTTTAATGTGGCAGTTTGGTAGTAATTGGATCTGGCCAATTATTTTCGATATCAAAAATCCCATTCCCTTAAAAAACATAAAGTTTTCACGTGATAAGAGTTCTTGTAAATTGTCGAGATATGTCTAATTTATTTTATAAGTTATGCCTTTCGCAACTATTTGACCCTATTATAACGACTAAGTTCATTTTTAGAGCCTGCTTAACTAAGTATGCATCATTTCAAGAGGTCAGGGTTTCTTTAATGTAGATAATAAATCTTTTGCATTTTGAAATCATTTCAACAGAATTTCATTAGTTCTAACTTGAAAGATAAGATTCTGATAATTTCTGGAAAGGCAAAAAGTTGAGAATGTAAACAAAGTTGATATCACTCTTTATGTTTACAGGAGTGAAAACTTGAGATCTAAAAAATATATGTTGATTTGTAAGCTGGTGTTTAAAGTATAAATTTATTTACCTTGCTGCTCTGAAGATGTAAGTAGCTCATTTTTTTAGTTCCTAAATTTTGAGGTAATTTCTCTAATCGTTTTTAACTTTATAGTGTGCAGTGACGAAGATTTGACATATTATTCTGCCTTTTTAAAAATCTTTTCATAATTAATTAGTAATGTAAATTATTTATTACTTTTTTCATATCTATGTACAATAAAAAAATTTTTAAAAAGGAAAAAAAGGAGATGTGAACTTATAGTCCAAACCATGGATACAAAATAATGTTTAAAATTTTATCTTTTATCCTTATTTTATTCTTAAAATTCGTTGGTTTCAAATGTAGAAATAATAATGTACGCTATAAAATTTATTTAATATCGTCGTAACTTACGTGAGTATAAATACTGTAATTAAATATTGAAGAGCATTGTAGTAACATACGATTAAATGTTTTTCAGTATTTATGGAAGGTAGATGAGAATAAAATTGGTGCCATTAAAATTCTTAATCGCTTCAGTTTTAAAATGGTTTTGAAATGAGTTTTGTATAATTATATTCCATAAAATTATTTAGGAAAAAATTTAAAATCTGATTAATTTTTTAACTAGCTCAGACATTCTCTCCTAAAACGACTCAAACGCAGAAAGTCGTTCTTCAATTATTTTCCAAAAAAAAAAAAAAAAAATCTGCTGAAACATGTCGTTTTCTGAAATTTGTTCTAAGAACGGCTCTAACTAGAAAGAACTCTATTATGTAGACTCAAATTCTTAGTAATCGACGGTCAATAGATTATTTATTTATTTAGCATCTAGTAAATTTTTTCAAAAGGTTCTTTCTTAATAAACAATTATTACCTAAACAGACTTGCGAGCTGCATTTTATAGATTTAGATCTAATATTCTGTCTAGTAGACCATTTTGAAAGTTTCTTCATCATGTTTATCAGAATTTATAGAAAGTGCGAGGGCAATAAATTTTAATGTTGGATGATTTTTATTATAAATGATTTTTATTAATATAGTAATATTCAGAATATAATTTTTTCCAATTATTATATCGTCAAAAAAGATTTTAAAAAATATTTTTTTCTGAGATATTTATTATCATTTTATTGTTTTTCGCGGTTTTATTTTGAAATCCATATTTTATGTCAAAAATTATTTTCTATTTTTCAATACACTAATAGCATATTTCTTAAAATCTTTCATTTTATTATTTTCGTCTCTTTTTATAATAACTATAAGGCATATTGTTATTATGTATATTACATAATCAGAATAATATTTTTCTATTTTTATTCAATTTTAGAAAATTAATTTAAACGTAATTTATAACAATACAGACATATAAATCTGAAAAATCTTTTTTTATGAGATAAAAGGGGTCATAGTTATGAAGATTCATCATAATATTAAGATCACTTTTCAACCCTAGTATTTTCTGTTTGTATCCATGCTGTAAGTTTCGATAAATAATTAAAAAAAAATTGCCATGCACCGTCAATCAAAGTATTAAAAATTTAATTATTTTGTTTATCTTTTGTAAGTTTAGTTTTTTCTTGCTGAATATGCTATGTAATTTATTGTCAATCATTTAATTAATGAAATGTAAATACATAGTTTGTGGCATGATTTTTTAATGAAACTTCTATTCTTTCATTTAAATTGATAATGGTCTTTTATTATCAACAAAAAATACATTTAATGGAAAGAACTAAAAATTTTGCTTGTTTCGTCTAGATAGATTTAATTCTAATAATACATCAGGCCAAAGTTAGTATGACCCTACATTATAAAAGGCATCCATTAGAGAAAGCATGTCAAAAATTAGAATGATAAAGTTAACATTTTTTTTTAAATTAAAATTAATTTGAAATTACAATCAAAGAATCACATTCATAACTTCCATTGTCTTCATTTCATTCTATCTATTCCATTTAGCAAACGATATTGTAAAATAATATAAATATTTCTATAATGATAATATTGAGTGTTTTGTGACAATAGAGATGTTTCCATTTTTTCTTGTCAAAGTAACTGAATGTTTTGCTTAACTAAAAATATTATTACTTTATTTAAAAAACTACTACTAAAAATAATATAACTTTATTTGCTAAATTAGTTACTTTATCTAGTACAGTTCAAACAATGAATTGCATTAGACAGTGCGAAAATAACAGCTTCCCCTTTCGTAATGTTTTCATAAACTTATCTCACTAGTTTTATGATCAAGGAACTGCAGACCACTTAAATAATGGTCAACGTTATCTGCTTTTATTCAAATATATTGAAATTTCATAATAATGTGTGCACATATCCTGTAACGCATTTAAATTGAACTTAGCTGTTCCTTTCATATTTTGTAGCACTGAAACTATTTATAATAAAACTGTAGCATAATAATACAAAGCATTAATAAATACTTGATTAAATTTTAGAGAATGAAATATTTTTATATTTTAATTATTTAGGCAATATTGGCTTTTGTGCAGTGTGGGCTTCCTGATACTTCTATCAAGAATCAGCCTATCGAATGGGGAAGAAATCTGTCGAAAGAATGAAAAGTCTCTTACTTTACTGGATATGGCTGCAGAATTCATCGCTGCAGCAAAGCTTCATTTTCCCATTAGCTGTAAGTACTAAGAACAGTAATTTTTCTAGAAAAATAAGTAAGTAAAATAGTAAGAAATTTTCCCAGAAAAAAAATAAATAAAAAGGTAAGTAATTTCTACAGAAAAAAAAATTGAAAGAAAGAATGGTATCTATTTCTTTATTTATTGATATATATTTTTGAGTCGTTAATCTTTAACTGTAGTTGTGACTTTTTTTTACCATTTTTTTTTTGGTTTCCTGTATTTGGTTTCCTGTATTTATAATCCATGTTCACACTCATACTATTTTAAAAGCAAAGGAATTCAAATTTTCTTAAACATTCAATCAAATATTCAAATCTAGTATTTAGATTTTACGCCCTGATCATATATCATTAACAATTAATAAAAAAAAAGGCTTTCATTTTAGATCAAAGGCTAGAAGAAAAAAATTTGTAATTTGTCAAGCCTTTAAGAAAGTATTAATTGATACATTTTGTAAAGAGTGGCTTTGAAGTCGATGCGATAAATAAATCATTTTCAATAAAAATGCATTAAAATATCAAGTGAAATAAAATGTTAATCAATGAGCTCAAGTCAAAATCAATAATTTATCAATTGGATGAATTTAAATTTAGAAGGCGCTATAAGGAGACAAAATGAAACTAAATAGCAAAAGGCATTGCATCAATGTTCAGTACAATATTGAAAGGAAAATTATTTCGCTGAAGAAAGAAAAATTACTTACAATTAAAAGCTGCTTATGAAGTAACGGCAAAATTGAAAATGCACGAAGATAAACACTGTAACTGTGTAAAAAGTGCAAGAGTGATTGATTTGATTTATACAATAAAATATATTTTATATCTCAGCTAAAGAAAGGAATTATTACAAATAATGCTTAACCCTCTCACCGTCCTCTCCTGTCCCCAAAAATTTCCGTTTTTCCGCTATTTTTCGCCGCATTATAACAAACAAAAATAAAAACTCAAACAACTAACATTCACAAAGGGTTTTGAACTTTTAAAAGTTTTACAATGTAGAAGAATGCTTGAAGCGCGTTACGGCCGCCCTGCAGAAGTTTCACTTGAAGCTAGAGGCATTACGGACAACGAATAGTTAAATCAATTTTGAAAAGTTAGAAAATATTGAATTAGAGAAATAGGTGATGGGAAATGAAATTGATATCAATAAAAAAACAATTTATTGAGTTTTAAGATGGTGCAAAAGTTATTAAAGTGCTATGCTTTGTTCTGAACTATGGCGGAAAAAAACCTTTAAATTTTCAAATCCCTTTCGGCCCCTTTAAGCAAAATATAACCAAATAAAAGTAGATACTTCGTTTTAATCTATATCAGTCCAGACTCTGATGCACCATTCCCATAGTTTTTATAGCTGTTATGATAAATACTGTACTCTGGAAACTTGAAAAGAGAATCTTTTTGAGATTCCTCAAACATTTAATGTATTCATTAATTTATTCCTCAAACATCTAATTTGACAGCTACAAACATATTATAAAGAAAATAAATAAAAATATAAATTTTATACACAACTTAGAGGTTCTTGTTGCATTTATTAATTCACTTCGCTTTATTTTCATTTTTAAGAAACCTTTATAGAGGGGGGGGGGAGCATAGTACCTTTTTAATAGATATTTTATTAATGTAAGAATACTTAGGATATTTTTATTAGCTAATTAATCACTCATTGCTATTATTATATATATACAATATCGTAAAATATCCAATAATGAATTATATATATAAAATTTGAATAAAATTTGAAAAACAAAGAATAAGGCAAGAACCAGTTAATGTTCAATGTCCGCACTTCACACCGAATAACCAAATAACCAAGGAGATAAAACAAATGAAATTTCTGTAATTTTAATAAATTATTGTTCAGTCATTTAAAAGTTGGAATTTTAAAAATATTTGGAAGTTTATTAATATATCTCTGACATGTATAATAATAAACTAAAATATAAATCAAACTTTATTAAAAAATAAACATGTACTATGATATTTAAGATATCACATTTTGAACCATTTCGTTAAGAAATGGTTCTTTGAAGGATATACTGAAGATTTTTAGTCTTGATTTAACATAACAAATTAAGTTCTGTGTCATTCCTTCACTATTGAATGTTATTTAACCCTTTCTAGGCCTTGGGAAGTATTCTTCCCACCAAATTTATCAATCTTTGTATGAAATTTGTAGGTTGGCATAAGTTCTGAAATTTTTTTTTAGTAGGTCAGAAACTTAGATGCTTCAGTTCTTTATCTCAGACAAAATGATTGTGTCTTTATTTGTTACTTAATTAATAATTAACCAAATTAATTAATTAATCAAATTAAATTTATCTAATAAGCTAAATGAATCCCTTTTCTTATTCTAATTTCAAGCCTAAAATATTTTAACATAATATGACTAGATAAAATGGCCCTTTAAAGAATTAATGAATTTTAATCTATGTGAATAAAGGGTCACTTAAATAATACTTGCTTTAATTCACTGATTTCTCTTACAGCTGACAACAGCACGACTTCAGATCAGTTTGATTATGGAGACGCGGTTAAATCTTTGACTTATTTAGAATGCACCCAGAAACTCATCGAAAAAG
The DNA here is from genome assembly GCA_026543865.1 of Argiope aurantia. Classification (NCBI taxonomy): domain Eukaryota; kingdom Metazoa; phylum Arthropoda; class Arachnida; order Araneae; family Araneidae; genus Argiope; species Argiope aurantia. The sequence continues at coordinate 9,301 of JAPMOR010080388.1, read as the reverse complement.
CAAAGGAAAATTTAACAACACGTGAGTATGAAATTTAATGCGTTAAAGTAAAATAATTTAGAATTATGTTAAGTAAAATTCGAAGAGATAATGTCTTAATTCATTTTAATTATTAAAATATCCGAACATGCTGAAAGATCAATTTATGATCAAAACTCATTTTTAAATTTTTTTACCCAATATATTGCGCGATTTCTTATTTTTAAAGGGGATATTTGTAATTCATAATAATTATTTCCATGACATCTCTCTACCCATAATATTACGGAATCCTATTGTAGCTCCCCAGCGCAGTTAGTTTTATTGTAAGAAAGAAAGTTCTGCTGATAGCTTTGTTGGGTTGTGGCTTCGGCATTGGCGGCCATTTGGCGAAAAATAGAGAATACTGGAATAGTGTTGGGACTAATAATAATAGTTTTGGTAATAAGACTAATAGGAGGAGAATTATACTGATTTTTTGGGAACCTTTTGTTCTCTAAAAGACAGACAGGTCAAATCGAAGTCAATCACATAGTGAGTCAGAGTTGAGTCAAGGACGAATTAGTTGGATCAGTTTAGCGAAGTTCAAGCGTTGAGTAGAGCTCAAGTAATTAGTAGATTGAGTATTGAGTGGTATGTTGAATAGCCTGTTGTGTAGTAGTGAGTCGGCATTTGAGTACAACTACAGTGAGAAGACAGTGCAGAATTGCAGGCATTTGGAGAGACTTTAGTGAATAGGTGCGTAGATTCTCTCTTCCTGTTGAGTTCTGTCTAGTCATTTTGTGTGTGGGGTTGTTGTTTACAACCGATTACTACTGCCGGGCTGCTTTTTGTTCTAAGTTTGCTGCTGTGTGTTGCCTGTGTTCGTCTCGGCTGGGTTTTATCGTCTGTGTTTTGTTTTTTACTGTTGATGAGCGTCATTATTTGTTATTAAGGCACCATACACTCTGTACAGTGAACCTGTCAAGTTTATGGAATTTTGTGTGCAGAATTATTTCCGTAACAATAGATATATTTGGAGTTATTCATATTAGTAATAAGTGATAAGAAAAGTTAAAAATACTGTTTAAAAAGGATTTTTACTTTTTTTTTTAATTTTAGGGTATATACTGAATTTCCAAACTCTTAAATAATGAACCATCTTTTTTTATAAAGCGAATTTATAGCCAGATACGTTCTTCTTCGGCTTCTTTGTGAAGAAAGAGACCTTTATTACTAATTGCAATAAATGTTAGCT
>JAPMOR010080366.1:0-12565 GCA_026543865.1 Argiope aurantia | reverse complement strand
TCTCAATCATTCTAAACAGCTGTTTGATATCTGCGGTTAATGCGTAAACGTGTTTTCTGAATCTGATTAGAATCGAGAAGAGATCTTCCTCCCTCGCACAGTAAGTCATTGAATGAATGTCTACTAGATGTTTTAGCACTCGTGTTGAAAATGCACTCGTGCACAAAACTACTGCACGAAGCTTAGTAGTTTTGCTTGATGGGCGTAACACCCCGTGATGTGGTAGATAGTATCCGTTTTCGACATTTGAATTTTCTTTCACCTCTTCCATGTGCTGTAATAATTCATATTCGCTGTGGAATTCTAATTAGAGCGTTTGCATAGCGGGATCACATTTTAAATGCGTCCATAACATCTAGTTTATTTTATTTTATTTTATTTTTTTATGCGAACTGCCTTAGAATTTCCTAACATTTCTGTTGAAATTTCAGGTTTGAACGGCATTTCAACAACAAATCTACCATCCGGTTTCCTATAATGCGTTTTTGCGAAATGTTCGTTACAATATTTTAACTCATCGTCGCAAATTTCATTTGTTTCGATATCTTCAATTTCCCAAAAGCGTTTGAGAGTTTTATTAAGTGTATCTAAGTTTTTAGTTAAAAAACAGTGTTAGGCGCATTAAAAAAATGATTGCTTGAAATAGCCCCTGAAATAAAATAACTGAAACAACTAGATTGCAAAAATAAATTGTCTGCTAATTTTATTTTATCCTTATTCAATAATGAAAAAAATAATTCTGCTCCTAATAGAATATCTATTTTTTGAGGAATAAAAAATGATGGATAACCTAGTTAAACTTCCCAGGGAATATTTAAGTTCGAAATATTTAATCTTTTAGAAGGTGTGAAACTAGTTATATTATTAACAAAACCGCCAATCGGAATATTTCTTTTTTCGAACCCAATGAATCTGCTGCGGAAGACGAAAGGAAACAACTCACTGGCAGAGTCAAGGACGCTGAGATCTCTGACATATATTATAGCTGTGTTTATCAAAATGCTCTTATTTTCATTACAGAAAAACGAAAGACGAGGGTTTTCTGGCACCTGCGTATCACTTGACTGTGATTTATTAATTTGAGGATTCCCCTCCTGAAAGTGCGTAGGCGTTGCGAGTCTGGCTTCACCATCTCGATTATTATAAGTATTTGGCATGATTGACGGCGTAGAATATTTATAAAGAAATGTATGATGATCTAATTTCTTTTTACAAACGAAACAAGAACTTTTAGATAGATTTAGAAAATGGGTAAAATTCACTTAAACAATTTTTATAAAGCCGAATTTTTTAAAACTAAATCTAACCTATCGTATAATTTTATTTCGTTAAATACATTACAATGATACAGGGCATGTGTTTGCATTTTACAGGCGATGCGCAACTTGGGAGATTAATCTGTTTTGACAAAAAAAAAGGATTTCGATCTATCAGGGTTATATTTAGAAGCAAAGTTAGTTTAAATATTATTTAAAATTTGGCATCACTTTTCTAAGAATTCTAGAAAATTATTGAATTCAGGCACTTCGTTGTCTTTTAATGTTAACTCAAATTGTTTGTCTGGATCTAATTTTTCGAGAATTATATTTAATAACAAAGCGTCGGATAATTTATCTCTTGCGAAATCTAAGATTTTTAATGATTTAAGATTTTTTTTAAGATGGTATCCAATATATTCCGTAGATCTTTGCCTGATTCATGCTTTAAGGGATGAACATTTAAAAGGTTATTTATGTGTCAGTTAACAATTATTCTTTTGTTTTCATAGCGTTTAAAGTATTCTACATTGCACTCGAAGCATAAAAATGTAATTTTTACAAACGCATATTTTCACTATAAAAACCCTTGTAGTGAATTCATTAGAGAAAACATGCATTTGCCATGAATCAGTCGGAAGGTTCCACATCTCTTCAAAAAATTGTTTCACTGATTGAGAAAAATGACGGCTTTGTCCAAAAGATTCTACAGAAGTATTGTACAATTGGATGTACGGCTAATATTCTAGAACGAGAGCGTAAAAAAATGTTGAGGGTTACTGCAAAGAGAGAGAGAGAGATACGTTCAGTAAATTAAAGTCATAACTTGCATCATCGATGTCCTCAGCAATTGGAAAATATGTTCAGTTAAAACTGTCAGCCGTGTTCTTCATAAAGCAGGATTTCACAGTCGTACTCCAATACAGAAGCCACTCATTAGTAGCATCAACAGAAAAAAAAAGAGGCTCTTTTACAAAAAAAGCACATTTCAAAGTCTGAATTATTCTGAAACCGTGTTATTTTCTTTGATGAAAGTAAATTTTATCTATATAAGAGTTACGGGCGATAAAAAGTGTTGAGAAAGATTGGAAAAAATTCTATATTCCAAGAAGGCAATAAAGAGGGTTAAGTAAGGGAGGGAGTGGATCTGTCTTCGTTTATGGTAGTATCGTAACAAACAGGTAAAACTTTTTTTCAGTAATGACATTTTGTATAGACTGTTATATTTTAATATTTTAAAGAATTTACAAAAATGTGCCAGTAAATTAAGACTAAGGTAAAACTTGATCTTTTAGCAAGAAAACGATCCGAAACATACTGCAAGGATTATGAAGTTATACTTATTGTCTCACTGCAAGTAATGGTTACAAAAGCCACTCTAATCTCTAGGCTTAAATGTTATAGAAAATGTATGGTCTGAGTTGGAGAAATTCGTCCATGAATATGACGTGAAAATGAAGAGGATCTCTTGTTAGTAATAAGGGAAGTGTAGGTCAAACTTTCGATTGAAACAACCAGAAAATGGGGGCAATTCATGCCTAAGCGATTATAAGCTGGCATCCAGGCACTAAATATTAATTTGCTTATAGCAACGATATTAATAAAACTGTATACTCGGTTTTTTTGGCACTTTTCATTTAAATGTTATATTTATTTTTATATAAAAATAAATTATGTTATATAATTTTTTTCTTCACATATTGGATATATCGAATATCATTAGTTAAATGCAATTTCCTTAAAGCAACATTTAGCCTGTGAAGTAAAAACAATTTATATGTTCAGGTGTATACTCAATTTTGGGACTTAAAGTATTTGGTTTCCTGGTACTTGCGAATTATCTGATTAATTTTAAAAAATAACTACTAAACGTCTCTTATGGATTTTTATGCTTTTGAGTTTATATGAAGTTAATACAGCAGTTATAGTTTTCGTTACTCTGCTACGAAGTACACAACTCATGTGTGAGGCATTTATAAATACAACAATGAAAATTGGTTCGGTATAAAACTTCTTTCAACAATTTTATTTCTTGTTTCTCATTGATATTCCAAAAATTCAACATTGAGATTTTAATTAATTTCCAAAATTCAACATTGAGATTTTAATTATAAGAGATATAAGAATAAGAAAAACAATTTTTGAAATTAAGTTTGCAATTAAACATAATTCAGATTGCAGTAAAAAAAAAAATTAATGTGAAAATTTACGCCAGAATTTTAGCTTTCCATCACAGTCACATATTATGGGAAATTTATATGTATATGGAAGCCCATGTTAAGACAATAACTGAAAAAATGCAATAACCGGATGAACCCAAAATTTGGCGCATGATTTTATTACTAGGATTTTAGATGTACTATTTTAAACAACTCCACCAGTTATATATCATTACTCGTGTATCGCAATTACTCTACATCATAGCATGATAGGAAGGCGAAATTGAGCGCGTGGTAATTTTACCGAAATGCTAGACCTGCATTGAGTTTTGGACTAAATCGGTCAAAAAGCAAATCCTAGCAACTCCAAACGAACTCCATAAATGAAATTTGGTATATGAACTTCTAATTAAAATTACAATTCTATATCAACAAGATAGATGTTCAAATTGCATACTCAAGTATTTTCAGTCAGTATATGATAAAGCTAAATACAAAAACTTGCAGTGTTGTATAAATTATGAGGAAGTTGAAAGGATACACATCTGTGGTTTATTTAAAATATAGTCATGTGGGAAGATTCATCAAAAGAGCTTTGAGTTTAGTTTTGCATTCTCTCAGATATGCTCGTACAAATCCCGAATTGCCTATTTGGGATAATTTTCCTTATTTAACCGTCTCGCATGTATTTACCTCCATTTCTAAAATTCATCAATAACTACAAAATGGCACATGCTATGATCAGTTCCGACGATGCCAGATAACTGTTTATGTGCAATTATGAATAACGATTCTTCATAACAGCTATTAGGGGGGGGGGAAATGCATCATTTGCGGATGATATAAAATTTTATAATTATAAAAATTTATCACTGATGAAAATTTTTGAATTAAATGCAACATTTATCGCAGACTATTTCTCATTATGCTTGCATCAGTCTTGTATTCGGAACGCACGAAACCCTGCTCTCAGTTCGTGTCTCCCATGAGGAACTGCAGTCTTTTTCTGAAGTGGATATAACATAAGAATTGAGCGATATCTGGCGAATTTATTTTGATAAATTGGGAGATGGATCGAACCCAAACTAGCCAAAGCGAGCTACGCAACATTTCTTTAGAGCAAACGATCAGGGTCGGCCATCTGGAAGGTGCGGCGGATGCTATACACAGGGGTCCCGCAACTGAGGGGCCTCAACACGATCAAGAACTAAAATAATGTTCTGAACGTAATAACGAAGTGAAACGAAGAGAGGACGAAATTTAACTGGAAAAATCGATGGGTTTTGAAATATACGAAGTTTACAGATATATTGCAGTTTAGTGCAAGCATGCAACATATTATAAGCATAAAGAACAGTCATTTACCTCATCTACTAAATTAAAATACATACATTACTTTTTTAATTCATACTTTAATATTGTTAGATCTGTCCAAAATCATGTCCATACCAACGAAGTATCCCTCTGGATGTCGAAACTCGGTTATGAGTAGTTATGAGTTATGAGTAGATCCGTTTTCTTGTCCACGAAGTAATTCTGGCAATGAAATTGCTTCGACTTCAGAAATTACAATTCAAGCTTCAACTGGCAAAGAAAGTTCCGCATAAACCACACAATTTTGCAATGAAAAAGTAAAAATTGTGAAAGTCTTTGAAGAACCCTATTTTTATACAAATATGATTGAATCAGAAAGTAATGACAATAACAAATGTGATCAAGTACATATAGGTGATTCAGGTATATGACCAAGCATTATGAATGACAAGTTTAAAATGTTTTATGTTAAAAACAGACCTATCCTTTTTGTTAAGAATGCTGAAGGTAGATCATTTTCCACCACTTACTACTTTTTTTTTTAAAGTGCCAAATGGTGAAATGGAGCTTCGCAGCTGGTTGATTTATTCTGAAGCGTTAAGACTCGGTATTTTATTTTTTCCCTGCATTATTTTCGCAAGGAAATGAAAAAAATCTACACAATTTGCAGGTGTCATAAATAACTGAAGAAAATTATCAATTGTCATTCAAGATCATGAGCATTCTACTTGTTTATTTGATTTATTGCTTAGAAAGAATGATTAAAGAGACTCAATTTATGTTCATCTATTGATAAAACAAATAAATATAAATAAGGAAACGGAACGAATGAAATTACTATTTCAAAGAACTGTAGAGGTGAGTCTATTTTTAGCATGTAATAATCTTCTTCTTCGAGGAAACGTGGAATAATAAAAACGCCTAATAACAGAATTTTTTTTAATTTATCGAAGTAAATACGACTCTGTTCTTATAGATCATATGAATAGAATAAAAAATTTCAAAAAAAAAAAAAAAAAGGATTGTATATGATTTAGCGCATACTCCATAAGAACAAATTATTCCTTCGTTAGGAAATGAAGTTCTTAACAAAATTAAAGATGATACAAAAGTAACCACGTGTTACTGTATCCAAATGGATTCCACTTCTGATATTTCTCATATAAAACAAATTTCAGTCTTTATTAGGCATGTAAATTTTGAAGAGAAAAGATTAAGTATAGATGAGCCATTCATAGGATTTATTGATGTGACTGGAGAAGGATTAGCAAAATCTCTATTGGAAATAAAGTGAGCTTGATTTAGATATTATGGATTGTAGTGGATAGGTATACAGCAACGATACCAACATGAAAGGGAAATAATCTACAATAATTGCTCTAAACCCTCATGCAATTTATTTAAATAACCTATGACATTCTTTTAAGTTAATTTATGATGCCACTTCCAGCAGTAATTTTTTTTTTTTTTTTTTGGATACTGTAACGTTTATATTACTTATTGTTTGTATCTACAAAAAGATGGGAAATTCTACAAAAGCTTTTAAACATCACTCTTAAACCATTATGCGACACTCATTAGGAAGCCAAAATAGATGCGGTTAAAACAGTGTACATACAGTTCGAATAAACTTGTAATGCGTTAGAAGAATTTATTAAAGCAAATAATAATAGAGCGGTATTCGAAGCTAAAAGTCTATTGGATTCAATACAAAAAATGACATTTATTTATGTTTAATAGTATGGTTTAGCCCTATCAATAAATTAGCCCTATCAATAAAATATTTCAAATAGAAACCATTGTTCTCGACTGCGCTTTTAATTTAGTCAATAAAATTAAAACTAAAATCCAAAATGTAAGAACTAAATTTAACTCATTTTCAGACGATGCAAAGGCGATTGCACGTCATTTGACTCTTTTAGATCATTTTCCTGAAAAACGAATTAAAAAAAAAAAGAAAAATTATATTTCTAAACAGCGGAATATGAAATTATAAAAAAGCCGGTTGATTAATTTAGATGTTATTTCTTAATTCTGTCACTGATACTGTTATTGTACAGATAAAAGATAAATTTAAAAGTATTTCAAATGAGTCACAGATATAAAAACTTTAGGAAGACATGAAATTGAAAAATGTTCCCTAAACTTTGTAGCGGTTTATATTAACAATGTAGATGAAAATCCAATCAAATAATTACTTTGCTATGGGACGTGAATTTGAATGAAAGGGATGTAAATAATGCTCTACGCATATTGCAGTATATATTAATTCATAATTGTGATGATTTATTTCTAAATATATTAAAATTTTTCTTTAGTATAATAAATTGCTATAATAAATGCTGAGAGCTCTTTCAGCAAATTAAAATTAATAAACAATTGTCTTCGGTCAAACAAGTGTGCATAACGCTTAAATGCATTTGCATCGAAAAAAAATTGCAAAAAATTGTAATTTTGCTGAAGTAATTAATAGCATCAAGCATTAAATAAAGATGCAGTAGTAATTTGTGTTGGTACTTGTATATTTTTGGACTTCACAAAAAATATAGGACCCGAATTTGGTTTCTTGCACCCGGGCGCCTTCTTAGAGAAGGCCGGCTCTGCAAAAGATATCAATAATGATAATAAGATGAAGAAATGGCAATTCAATATAATCATACTTACTCTTTCTTATCCATCTGTTTTTCCGTTTCAAACATTATTTTTAATACTAGAACTGGCTCTCGTATCCGAGGTAGAAATCAACTGCAAACTCATCTGTGACAAATGATACTCTAAAGTTTAGTAGTCGCAACATATCAAAGAATAGAAGCCTGCAACATGCTTCCATCTTTTGATATTTGCCTCCATTTGTATCGATTGGAGCCCATCATTAGCCCCATCATTGAAAAATGTGGTGGAATTTGTAAAATTCTATGTTGACCAAAACAATTCGGTTTACTGAAAAACTCGAAATCAGAAATTAATGTAAAAAAAAAAAACACTAAGAAACTGAAGATGTAACATATACACTTATTGAGAAACCTTACCATATAAAAGTTCAAACTTTGCACTTTTTGAATGAAGTAAAGAAAAGAGGATTTTATGACAGTTTATATGTCATGTATAAATAAGTATTTGCAATTTATATCGATAAAAATATATCTACTGAATACATTCTCCAGACATTTTTAATCCAAAAAATAATAGCCCCATTAAACTAGTACAAGGTGGAACAGGCAAAATTTACTATTTCAAACAAATGGTCGAAAAATTTGTATTAGAAACTATTTCACTTGCAAATCAAATGTAACTGATATGTTTAGGAAAAGAATTAGACAGCTTCGCAACTGCATAATACGCATGATTATTTTATGTAGCCCTAATAAAATGGAAATCAAGATAGAGAATTTGATTAAAAATTTAAATTTCTAAAATACAAAATGTCACAGCAATAAATTAACATTCGCAAATAATTTTTGACCGAGTGAGAAAAACATTTGCAGTGAATTAAGTGAGCAATCAATGGGAAGCATATATTTCTCTAAATAGAGTGATTAACTTGCACACATTTATAATATTCAAATGTCTGAGTTTTTACTTCCGGTGAGACGTCGATGCCACCTGTATATATTGTATATATTTTTGTATTCATTCGAAGAAATATGGAAAGCCGTCGAGTACAGTCGGCTAAGGTCGTAAACGATAAAAAAAATGTATATTCTTTATTATTAATTCCCTAAGATCTTCAACGTTATAATGGATTAGTGGATCCAAATATGTAAAGATATAATAAAATGTACCCATTAGTATATGTCTGTTTTAAATAAACTTTTTGTTGTTGTTATCTATTTAATAGTTGAACGAAAATTTTTCCGATGCCATCGCTCTTGGCAGTCGCATTTGTGAAAGAGGGATTTGTAAATAAATTATTGTTGCTTTTCTTGATTGCACAATAATTTATTTGATAGTGAATGACTTGAAGACACATGTTGTCCTTTATGTGTTTAATTGATAACATCAACAGTGAGACCACGTGATATTTATATGATTGGCAGTTAGCTCCGCCCAAGAAGACTACATGGTTAAATGAATTCTTTCAATTAATTCTATTTTTCGGGCAAAACAATGAATTGTTCTGCTAACAGATAACGTCCAGGCAGAACATGGTTCGAACCAGGCCATGGCTAGACTTCTATTTCTTTCAGGGTTACAAAAGTCCTTTTTGCGTTGTGATCTGAAACAAGCATGAAATTTGAAACCAATACGCCAAAAGAAACTTTTAACCTGACTTCCAATGCGACCGAGATGTCTAAACATTCAGATATCCACAGAGCGGCCGAAATGCCACTTGTTTTTCTTCCCTTTTTCTCAGCTGGGTCGTGAAACGGTGCGGGGCGTCTTTTTGTCTTTTCTAACAGTGGTTGTTTCCGTTCCCGCTGTCACTGTTGATTGGTGTCTCCAGAAAAAGGTTGAGGGTGAATACTTAATTTCATAGAGCTGAGATACTAATAGAGGGAGTGAAACCCTACTTTGGTGTAGGCTGTATGACAAGATAAAATCACGCGACTTGTAGACAGAGTTTGTGTTCACTGTAATCGCATTCTCCGTTCCCCATTATATTTCAATGGCAGATTTTTTCTCGCTTTTAACTGTTGGATTTTAAAACTTATTTAAGCCATAGTTAACTATTGCTGTGCAATTGGATGCAAAGAAAAAGCTTCTAAGGATAGTTCTGTATCATTTCACAGGTATGTACAATAATAATATTCTGTTTATATCCATTTTAAGTCAATTTAAAATTTCGTAACCTCCATCACTCAGTGATTTTGGTCTTAAAACTGAATAATATTTCATAGCTTGGTTTAGTTATAGTATTAAATTTATTTAATTTGTTAGTAAGCTTCATTTAAACTGATGTAACTGCATTATATTTTGTTACTTGCTTTATTTTAATCTCGAATGTGTTGCAAGTGCTTGGCTGCAAGCTTGGCGTGATTTTTTTCTCGCCAATACAAGTGTTTACATAAAAACACTATTGGTAATTGGTATTGATAATGGTAAAAAAACACTATTGACCGATTAATAATTGTGTATTTATTTTAGTGCAAATAAAGTTTCTTATTATTTCCAATATTTTTTTTTACTATAAATATTCGAATCATATTATACCGTAAAAGATATTAAATCATCATTGTGAATGAAATCGTGAAACTAAAACGTTTTATTGAAAATGTTATATAGTAAAATTTCATAAATGTGCTAGCAGTAATTGCATGTTTTTATAAATTTTAATTATGATCTAATAAGAAACTAGTGGATATTCTAAAGATAAGCCATTAAAGAAAGAAATGCTATCTTTACAGATAAAAATTTTGTCTGAATGTTAATTTTATTAATAACTTGCGATATGCACATACCTTAAAATCACCGTTTTCTTAAAAATTTCGAATTTCCTTATTATTTTGCATTAAATCAACACATTCAAGATTCCAAAAATGATTTAATTTTGTTTCTGCGGTAGTTAGAAGCAAAGTTACCGCCAACACTATAAACCAGAAGCGAAATATTTAAAACTGATATTAACAAGGAGAAGGCACGAGGTTTAAAATTGAGTTCAGAATGAGATTTTGTATAATGATAGTATACATTTAGAATGTTTATTAATGAAAATATTAAGATTCAGTAGTCAACCTTAAAACTTTCAAATTAGCTTATATACTAATAATGGGTTACCCGAAAGAGCGCTCGAGTAGTGTAGTGGTTAGGGCACTGGCGTAGCATTTTGGAAACATGGGTTCGATTCTGAGCTAGTGTTTTTTTTTTTTCTTTCTAAATTATTTCAAAATAATTTAACAGTTTTAATTAATATCTTTTTCATTTTTATGCAAAAATTAATATTATCCAGAATATTCAAGGAAAAAAAACAACCTGGGTAAGTAAATATGTATGCGGAATACTGTGCAAAGCAGCGAGGATATGAAGATAAATTTTGTATCCAATCGCAAGCATAAAAGAAATTTGGGCATTTTTTACTGTCTCGTTCGTAATGAGCTGAGTGGAGATGCCGAGATTAACGGATTATTGGGCGAAAACCGCAACCCTTGGAAATGAGAGAGTGAAAAGTATGATGGGGAAGCACAGGTTTCTAAAAATTAAGCAATAGTCTAAAAATTAATTACAGCTTTTTAAAAGATAAATACAATAATGTACTCCCTTCTATATAGTGTTAATATTAAATATCTGTCTTTATTTGTCGGGCCAATAGCTGCCGATCTCTTTTTTTAGTATTAAGTGATAAACGTTCAAATTCAGCAACAGTCCTATTCAGCCGTAGAAATGAATTTCTCATAAAATAAAATTGATTATAGCGAAATGACCCATGCTACACTTCACGGTTTTGATTGTTAGAAAGAGGATCTTAGTTTGGAATATGTCTGATTCCCGCACAAGTAAGGGGATAACTGGTGACAGTGTAACAAATACAATCTATTATATTCCAATCTATTATATTCATAATCTATTATATTCATTTGGATTTTAATATATATATGTTTACGATTTCGTATTTTCTTCAAGGGATTAAGGACTTCGTCAGCCATTTAAACAAAACAAAACAAAAATTAAAAAATGGAATGCTTGTACATAAACTATGGAATACATGCACTGTGTCTTGTAATTATACAAAGTTAAACTCTGAGTTTGTAATTTTTTTTCATTTCTGAAATCCTGTGAGTGTGACACAAAAACTAGAATAACTTAACTTTTAACAAATAATTACTAAGGGCCAAATTTTTTAAATTACAACTATTAGTATTGTGGCAAAAATTACTTACCTTAAAGCAAAATATTAAAAAGTATGTAAAAATAATATATTAAAAAAATTGGTGAATTAAAATGCTTATTGTTTCAGAAAACTGTGTTTAAAATAGTATTAATTATTTTTCGAAGCTCAATCTCCTCCATACCAGTTTTTGAAACAATTTTAATTATAAAATAACAAATTAAATATTCCTTCCTTAAAGAAGTTTGCAGATTGTTTGAAAATTGGCTGTTATGTCTTTTGTGCAGTGCTTAAACCAAAGATCATAATTAAAAAAAAAAATGCTAGCAAACGTTCTCTTTGGTTAAAAATTCGGAATTTGATTGCTGTATTCATGAAATCGGACATTTTTTCTGTAATATTCAGATATTTAACAGATATTGTGGGTATGCGGAGTCGTTTGGAAGGAAAAGGAGAGATTTTGATTTCGATAGTTTTGGTAGTATACCTGCAAAATTTGAAGGGGTATATATCGACCAGAAATATATTTTTTCCGTAAAATATTATTTGCCCTGTGTTACTATTCTGTCATTTTAAATCAATAAATTTTAGTAAATTTTGAAAATTTACATTGTTAATGAAGTCATTTCTTAGATATGAGTCTACATATATCTTAATAAGTTTTCAGCACTAGAACTTTATTCTCTTTATATTTTAATAAATAAATGAAAGCAATTGCTGTGGAAATTAACTAATTTAAAATTTTTGAAATTTATACAACTTATAAAAATTATTTTAAAAATTTATAAGAATTTTAAAGTACTTACAGTGTGTTTTTTATATCAATAACTCTTAAAATGAAAAAAAAAAGTGAGAGAGAGAACTTCTGAATGATTAAATTTTCTGATGCAGCAATGATTTTAAAGAATATGCAAATATGCAATTTCAACGTTATGCTTCAACAACAAATGCGTCTTTCCGTAATTAATAAATTGCAATCAAACACAGCGGGAAAAGAAACGGAACGTCTGGAAAATTTTTAGGTGCAATTATAAAATGTTATTAAATTTTATATACAACCCCTTATTCTTTAG
>JAPMOR010080363.1:0-39965 GCA_026543865.1 Argiope aurantia | reverse complement strand
CAGTTTATAAGGAATTAATCAATATTTTTGCCTTTCTTCCACAGAAACTTAGGAAGAATAACTCAACTTGTACTCAAAATAACAAAACAAAAAAAGTACAATTTCAACTATAGCGATTTTCTTTTTCCTCAATTTTGCTTTCATGATTTTATTTATTATATAGAAAATTAAACGCAAATGGTTTTGAAATAAGGCAATTTTAGGTTTTAAAAGTTTTATTTTATAGTGGAACAAACGTTAAGACTAATAATTTCTACTAAACAACTTTTGATCAATCTCCTCCATTTCAATGTATGGCTTGGAAACGGATTCTGTATATTGCCACACATAATTTTGTTTTTTTAAATTACATAACGAAACTTAGGAAATAAATAATATAAAATCATCTTCAATTCAAACGACGTAGATTGATTTTTAATAGATGGAAGCTAGAAAATCAGCTTATCGGATGAATTGAAATAAAAAACGAACAAACGTTGTCAATATCGAATAAAGATTGATGGTAAATTTTTAAAAGATGCAGGCTTTTTTTATTTTTATTTTAAAATTTGATGTTGGTCTAAAAGCAAAATTGTGAGCGTTTTCTTTTTACTCTCTCTTTTTTTTTAATCTTTTAAAAACCAGCCGGTGTAGTCACCCCAAAACTTTCACGCATACTCTCCAAAAAGATCTGCCATGCCAGAGAACTCCTTGCATGGCATTACTGTAAAATATTTACGAAATATTAAATTTTGGAATGAATTTCATTTTTACTATGTCATCTATGTCGTTTAAATGTTTATGAAAGTACAGTTCGACAGACAGTCAATTCATAGTTAGATTTGTCACAAAATTTGATAGGTGTATGTACTTTAGATGTTAAATCTGTGAATCTAATTTTATTTTTTAAACTTTCTTCGTTTTTTTTATTTTTGGACAGAACTTTCAGATTTCCTCTGAACGGATTTTACTCAAGATTTGAGAGAAATTTTCAAATTGGTGCAAAGACCGTATATCAAATTTAGGTTATCTGGCTTAAAGCATTTCTTGAATTATCTTTCTCAGAGACAGACGGACATTTTCCAAAAAAAAAAAAAAACGTTTTTCGAACTCAGGGTGACCAAATAGGCGGAGATTCATCAAAATCTCGAATTGGAATTTTTTTGACGATTACAATACTTATTCTGTACTACGTACAAGAAAAAGTATTAAACAGATTTATTGTGGTAAATAGCCTTTTCTTAAATTTTATTCTTGGAAAGAAATACTTTACCATTATTAGAAAAAATTCCATGATAAACCTTTCAATATTCTATCTCTTCTCTGTAGGTTATGGCCATTCGATCCCCGTAACTCTCATTTGTAAAATTGTCCTCATGTTCTACAACCAGGCTGGAATCCATTAAGACAGAGAGTGTTAAATATCTTAGCTACTTAATTCCTTTTTACTGAAAAGCCTGAAGAGGTATCAGGACTGACGAATACTTATTTCTTGGAAACTAGTCTCATCTATCTCATCTTCATCCTCTCCACTATCGCTAACACGACAGATGCCGCGGCGCTCTCTAAGAATTACCTCTGGGAATACTTACACTTCTTATACTGTTGCGCCATCAACTTCAGAAACGTAGTTAATGATTAGCCTGCTTATTTACCTGGAGAGATTCCCATTTGGGAGGTAATTCAGTTGGGGATTTATGGAGAGTAAATTCGTTGTGGGGATTAAAAAAATGTTTTTTTCCCTATAGGTATACGAACGATCTATCAAACATAGTGAGGTAATGAAGAAACATAGAAGAAATACTACTTTATTTTTAAAAAAAAATGCTTTCCGTAATGCAAAAGGAAATTATTTCTTTGAGTTCTGCTTAAATTCCAATGAGTTAATTTCTGAAATTAAAAATCAAATCTTCAGAATGGAAATTCGTCATACTTTTAATTGATTTGACAAAAATTGGTTTCGCACAAATAGCTTTTTTGTCCTTTTAATGTGTTTTAAAATATTCAGAAGAAAGAAAAGAAAATAACTTCATTCAGGAATTCAAGTATACAGCTTTATATAAAAAAATTCATCATCTTTAAAACTTATTTCTCCTGAAACGCTTGTATGTGCCTTCTCAATTTTTTTCTAAAATTTGGCAGGCAAATAATCGTTGCTTATTCATATATTGTTGAATATAGTCTTAGTTTCTATATCTGCGTAATCTAACGGAGAGTATATCAGAAGGAAGTTGGACGTATTTTTATCCTAAAGATCTTGAATGAAAAGCCGTCGATTCAAGGACATGGTTTCTCGCTTTTATTGTGGACATAACAAAGCTTCGGAGTTACTTTCTTAGCATTAAATTATTTAGAGAGTAAACGTATCTTCAATGGAAAAAAATCTATAAATCATTGCTTTCTTAACGAATATCCTTCAGCCTATCTGGGTACCTCTATAGGCCCGAGGAGCTTTTTGTGATTTTTATTTGTATTCTTGATAGTAAATCTAACCTTTCGCATATTCTCGCAGCAGATGAATGCTTCGTGAAATATAATTTAACAAAAGATGAAAATGTGCTTTGTTTTACACTTTCTATTGAAATAATTCCTTGCGCAATAAATAATTATTCCATTAGTAACTTACTATATTTAGGGGTGGAGTGCCTGAAAATCATAAATCGTAGATGGAAAGTCATTTTCTTAACTCTCTCCTCTGGTTGCTCTGTCTTATAGTTAAAATTGAAGATTGACAGACAGATATGGGCTTCAGAGCATAACAGCCAGTCACAATAATCTTTGTTTATACGACGTACTTCTGTGGTAATGAGGTGTCTGTCTGTAATTATATATATGGGATTCAAACATGGTTGTCATAGCTTTCAGGAATATTCTTGTAAATTTTTCATTACTCCCAGTACAAATTGGATCAAGTTTTGTCTTAAAATCTGAAATGCAATCTAAACTGCATGCAAAAAATAAGCTATATTTTTCCTGAGATGCAGTTTAGATCTCCCAGACTCACTTGCATCAACATAAACCACCATTTATCCCTTTTTATCATGAGACTTTTAGTTGTGAATGTAGAAGGAAATTTTAGATTAAGTTAGCTTGGAAACAATCCTTCAATAATTAATAGTTGATTTTCATGTGGTATTTGAATAGTTTAAGAAGGATATTTTTTTAATAATTCATTTTATGGAACATTTTTAATAGCTATAAAATTGATGCTTCGTATGAAAAGAAAAACCGAAGAAGTGCTCATGAGTACGTCATTATTAGTTTTAGCTCTGTAATTATTTCTTTCCCAATACTTTTATTTTTAGATAATTTTGCATGACTATCATAATAATTTTAAATGCAAAATACATGCCATGTCGTTTAATGTTAATCCAATTGCTGATTTCTAAACTTAGATTTGCAGGTAATTCTTAATGGAAAAATGCTTTAAATGGTACAAATATCTTTTTATTTTGCTTGCATCAATACATGCACGATTAAAAATGAGAAACATCTAGATTTTCCTGTAATTCCCTAATCCGGTCGTTCATATTTTGCAAAACTTTTTAGACACATTAAATGTATTTTAAACAAAAGATGGTTTGCGAATAAAATTATTACCTACATGTAAAAATGAGTTTATGTAATCATACATGAATTTATATAAATATTCGAAAAGAGTTTTTGCATTGATATACATTTTGTGTTAATTGGTGAAATTTTCTTAAGATAATTTTTAAATTATCTTAAATAAGAATCTACAAAGCGTCATATAGATCTACTTTCTACTAAAATTTAATTCACTTTTTGTTCAAAATACTATTGTATTAATATATTTTACTGAACATGACAAAAAGTACTGCATATTCAAAAAAAATTCACATTGCAAAATTTTTCAGCAATGCTTAAAAAGCTTAAAACATAATTTATTACCTCATATAAGGTAGTTTTTAACTTATTTTCTGCAATAATTTAGTAATTGGGCACGCTATGTAAACCAATGAAAACAGTCTCCCAGAAACTTTCTTGCATATTCTCTAATAAACATGTTATATCCTTCTCTCATTTGCATAAAAGGGATTTTGGGCATAAAAGGGTCCCTAATATCACGAGTATTTATACTTTTACTATCATAATGATAATTGCGTGTTTCATAATATAATAAAGAAGTCCTGCACTTGTATACTAATAGCATGCCTTTACTGAACAGAAATTACGAAAGATAGATCTTTAGCGTGATTCAGTGTTATCACTGAATCTAGCATGCAATCATTGACGATTAATCGCTGATGACAAAAAGTTGAATAGGCATTTTCAATGTTTCTTCCAAAAGATTAAAATCAAAATTTGACAAAAAAATTACAATTGTAATCACAACGTCACACATCAATATTCATTGTTTTAAGCCTATGTGTTTTCATGTAATCGCATTTACATGCATGAGAAAGTACAGGTCGATGCATGATCAATTCTTTGACAGATGTAGTTCCTAATTTGGTTTACATCTGTTGTTTAGATTATTAATCAGTATTCCAGTTTTCAACAGTTTATCTTAAAGTGTTTCTGAGTTATTTATTTAATGAGATATGCATAATTCCAACATTGTGGGTTTCGAATTCAGAAAGATATAAAACGTGAAGAGTTTATTTGTCTTTGATGATTTGATTGATTTTGATGCCTTTGAATTTTTTAACGATTACAATACTGTCATATAATAGAAAATTAAAAAGGAATATTGATTATAGTCTTTCTAGAAACAAACACCATATTTTTGTCATATAAAACTGATTGAAAAACTTATCTGAAACTACATCATTAAACTTGGAAACAGACTTTAAGTGAGGTCATGTTTTCCCCTGCGAGTCGTATTTCAGAAAATAATGGGTTTCACTCCTCTTCACTTTCTGTGTAATAAAAATACAAAATAAAAGGAAAACCATTACAGCTGTTGAAATAAACGAACGAAATACAACATCTTTATCAGGTAAACGGGAAGAAATTTCATCATTAACCGTGTTTTCACTTATCTGAGATCAAATCACTTTATGAAAGACGTGAGCTGCAATCACTATTTCCATCATTATTGTCTTCTGAGATTCTTGTGTCAGTGTATTTCAATAACAATGACAGTAGATATCGTATTTCTGAAGAACTTTGATTTTAGCTTCCACTTTTTCCCTACTTAGTGGGAAATTGTGTTTTAATATGCTTTTTTTATTCAAGTCATTAAAAATAATAACATCGATTGTAATACATTTTTTTAAGATATCCGACTCGGTTAAAAGCATGAATTTGAATGCAGATTCACATTAAAAAGTTTTTTTTTTTGCTTTTATCCAAAATATCTTTGTTTTGTTTCTTTCCCAATTAGAAGGGAAGTTATAGCAAATTATTGACATATAAGCGAACCTTATCTGAACGCATTTAAAAACTTTAAATTCATTTTCTGAAAAACGGGTTTCTTCATAATTCTACTGTACGAGAATATTAAAAAATAATTAAGATATCGTAATTAAATTTATAATCAGTGTTCATTATGTTATGTGATGATATATGTATTTGATGTTTAATATCTTGAAGTGGATTTATGATTGTTTAATATTTTTTTTGAAAAATTCCAAAATTTCATCATTTTATTCATATATTGTACATAAAAAATTTATTTTTGCTTATTTACTTAGATAATATGTACCTTACACTCTAAAATACGTTACATATGTAATGAAACGAAGAAAAATGATCACTATTTATTATTTTTTTCTCTAGAACAGTCATAGTTTTTGTAAATAAATACTGAAATTTACATCAAAATGTACTTTATCTTCAAAAAATACATATATAATTAAATATGTTTACTTTTATTCATCATTTTATCTTATTTTCCGTCATCGTCATGTCTTCCGTGCTTGTCGTACTTTAAAAAATAATAGATTTCACTTATACTTACTTCCAACATAATAAAAGGAATACCAATACAAATGTGGAATTAAATGAAGAAATGCAAAATCTTTATCAGATAAAATGAGAAGAAATTTCACCATTATACTTTTTTTTATTTATATTAAATATTATCATTTTATCTGAAACGAGAACTTGAATCACAATTTAAATCATTGTTTTGAAATACTCATTTGTCTTGCAGTAAGGCAAGCTTATATCATATTTCCGAAGAAATTTCGGTTCTAGATTCTTTTTTTTTTCCTTCCTAGTGTAAACCATGTATAAGTATACATTCTTCCATCGAATCATAAGAAAATATTAAAATTTATTGTGATGGAATAAACTTTAATGAATTGTTATTTGAGCTGATGAATTTATTTTCACCATAGAAATACTTCATTTTTTTCCTTTCGGCCTAAAACAGTAAGACATATAATTTTAATAACAATTATTTAGCAGTAAATGCTTGACTAGGGATTTAAATGAATTAATTTACGGATTTGAGGACATACAAGAAATAATACTTACTAAAATTACCATAATTTTCTTTGTAGTTTTACACCTTCAGAAATGCCATTCTAAGTTCTGTATTTGAAAAAAAATTCAGAAACTGAATAATTATTGAATATCTCTTTACTAAAATATTTATAAATAAACCATAATGCATTGTGAAATTTATTGGCAGTATTTATACTCCGTATCTTTTATCTGAAAATGAATTTAATGAAAATAGTGTAAGCTATAACAATGAGAAAGTTGGTTTAGAATACAAGCATCAATTTCATTAAATTAGAATTTCAGTTGATTTACATTTTATACAAATCAATGAGACGAACAAATCAATTCTATTTATGCAGACGAAAAATTTACTCTGATCCCATTTATTTTAAATATTTACTGTCTATTGCAATGATATGCTGGGAGAATTAATGCTCGTATATCTATGATATGAGTTTCCTGTTAAATTCTGTTACGATGTTCTGTACTTGGTCAACAAAGACCTAATTTAAGGTTCCTCAATATACACCAGACATTAATTTCGTTGATTCCATTCTACAGATTTATGAAGATATATGTCAATATATTTCCTTAAGCAAAGTATATTAACGTCTCATTGATTTGACTAAAATAATACCACGGATAAACCTTTGGAGAAATTTCAGTATATTATAAAATCCTATTTGTCCATTATTACAGTTTTACCATGTATTATTAAATTAATCTTTTATAAATGAATGTAAAAAATGGCAAAAATTAATCTGTTAATTTATGAAAAGATTTTAATAACTTATATCTCTGAATTATGCAAAAATCTAGATTTATACACACTGAAATGTGAAATTGGTCTTTTGTTATAAAATAAATTTCATAAATAAATAATTTATCATCGTTAATTCTATCATTTTAATTGATAACTTTTAGAAGGGAATTTTGCATGGTTTTTTTTTCTTTTATGCTTTGGAATGGCTGAATGAAATATGACCCAATGAATCTCAGAAATGTATAAAAAGTCTATGATACGTAAAAATTA
Source organism: Argiope aurantia (assembly GCA_026543865.1). Lineage (NCBI taxonomy): Eukaryota > Metazoa > Arthropoda > Arachnida > Araneae > Araneidae > Argiope > Argiope aurantia. Next base: position 32,536 of record JAPMOR010080363.1, on the reverse strand, counting down.
AGGACTGCACTGTTTTTATATAGTTGGGACAGTCCATGATATTAGCTGGAAATAATCTTTGATTTTTTTTTCAGTTTCTAATCGTAAAAACATTTCATGAATGTTATTGTTGTTACTTATGGCAGTTGTCATAGACAAGCCCGCTGAAGAAGTCAGTGATTTTAAGTAGGGTTTGTCCAGTAGGTTCTGAGGGTAAAGATTCCTGAGCACCCGATGGTAGAAATCTGACTTCTAGCTCATATGAAAATGAGATTCGCTCGCCCAACCCCTTTTTACAGGGGCCTCTTTCACACACCACACAGATAGAGCACATGGGGATGAGCAACCATGCTCAAACCGGGATTAAAACCCGGCACACCCGAAACCGAAAAGACGCGCTATACCTAGGTCAGGACGCCGGCCTACAATCATGAATGAAAAGATGATTTTTAAGCTCTATGATGTTCTAAGCCTGCACATGAGTATCCAACTTGAGAGGAATGCGATTATAGCTGTTAGAGGCACTATAATTGGTCGGTCTTAAAGAATCTAATTCAAAAGATAATGGTACAATGTATGATTAGGATGGTATTTGGGAATTAATTATTAAACATTTAATTGGATAACGTCCCATTTCGTTTCATGACCTAAAGAGACTTCCTTTAAGATTTTAGCTATTTAAGTTGTATTTTAAATCGGTATCAAACATGAAAATTTGGTAAAATAGTAGCATTTTTCAATATTAGAATAAGATTGTTATAAAATTATTAAAGACATAAATAACAATCAATAACATCAAAATCTAACAAGGTGAGTGCACATTTTCCTTTTTTTTTATCATCTCCTTCACCTCTCTTATGCAATATAATCAGTTTTCATGGATTTGTATCCAGACGGATTTGGGAAAGTCGCAATTAAATTTCCACCTGAGTTTGATTCAAACAGGTATGCTATCAGTCATCTCCTATGCTGATTTATATGATACTTGTCTAATTGCATTATGACCATGCTTAACTTTTAAGTTATAGTTAAACTAATAAAAATAATTTAAGCATTTTTGAATATAAATTCTCTTACTAAAATATCCTTAATATTTTAAGTTATAATATGCAACCTCTCATTCGCATTTAGTCAAGAAAATTGAATTTTCTTTGTTTGAGAGATGTATGAATCAAGTAAGGTTGCCTTCTGAATGAGAAGTTCTTATTTTTCTCTTTTTTAGATACAAAAATAATTTAAACCTAAACATTCGAGATTATTCATATTGAACCATTTCTTTTTGAGAAAAAAAATATGATTTTTAATTTGAGAAAAATGTATGTTGTCAGTAAAATTGAAGAACTATTTAGCGAAGGTTAGAAATCCAGAAAGCAGAAAAAAAAATCCAAAGGATCAAGATTTAAAACAGCCAATTAAAGACTGGGAAAAAGCTGTAAAAATTTTCTTTGATATATTTCTCTTGTTAATGTCTTTAATGTGATAAAATTCTCTAAACATTAAGTTTTTTTTAAATTTATGAATGTTAAAAATATTATCTGATAAAATAAAGAAAACTGCTGAAATTTTTCATAGAAAGAAAATCTATCGACAAAAGACTCGGTTTGGAAAAAAAAAAAAACACTGTTTAGAAAATAAAAAAAATTGCTACTTGACAATACTAAACAATTTCTGATCTTTCGAAATGGACCAAACAAGAAAAATTAGGATTTTTTTTTTTAATTCTTGAAAAATTATTTTTGGACAGCTTGTTTCAAACAGGCTGTATTCTTTGTTTCAAGAATTGATTTGCAACTTTTATTAAACAAATTTTATGAGGTTATCAATTATAAAATTTTGAAATGAGCATTGAATAAATTTCGTGCTATTTCTTATATCTTTTGAGAATATTGTTGCTCTTGCGTTTCTTGACAATTATATTTCTCATGTAAGGAAAATTGAAACACTAGGCGTTTTAAAATAGAAGAAATGAAAAAGAAAAAGGGTATGCTAGGTTTATATACACTAGAATAATATGTTTCTTTTTTTGAAAATACTGGTTGCATCATCAGAGTTTTTGAAAAAAGTGGTAACATAGTGAATTCTCTAAACAAAATGACAAAACAAAAGTAATAATAATTCTCACTGAAGAGCACAAAACGTTTCATACAAAAGACGGCAGTGAAAATAATATAGTATGCTATTGCTAAAAATGTAATTTAAAAGCCTGATTTAAAAATGCCATAACCAGCAAACTGATATTCATTTTAGCTTCATAAGTTTTTTCATATGTAACAATAAAATTATTATTATCGATACGAATTCCTTTGTAAAAAATATCATTTAATATGAAGTTAGTTCAATTTTAATTTTTACTTGAGAAAAGGGTAGTCCGAGAAAAGTTTTAGCTATCTGTGAAGTAGCAATTTGCAATGCCAAGCATTTTGGTATGAGCGATTGACATTAGAAGATTTATAACAGCAAATACAGGACATTATTCCAAACTCCAAATTTTTGAAGTAAATATTGAATTAGTATTTGAAACAAACCACTTTGCATACAATATCGAATATATGTATTTCTGTATTTATTAGATTTATATTAGGGATATTTCATAGCATGTAATATCTCAATCTCATTCCGTCAAAAGTAATTGTTAATCATACAGTTAATATATATTTGTATTTTAATTGGCTATTGTTATCAGATTAAAACTAAGAAAAAGTTCATTGATGAGTTTTATCTTGTAAAAAGTACCAATAATCGAATTATTTAAATCAATCATTTTTGGATCTCAGACATTAATTTCCCAACTGTTATAGTGCAATTTAAAAAAATCATATTTATTAATTTAATATGTCAAGCATTGAATCTCTAATTGATGAAATATTTAAGATTGATAAACAATATGATAGAGAAATGTCTACAGCCATCGTAGATTTTTAATCCTCATGATTTTCTTAAATATGCATATTAGCGAGAATAGTGAACTATTTCTTCCTAAACTTCTTAAAACAAACACTTTCTCTGGCAGAGTAGAAAGATATTTCTAATTTTCTGGCTTCCATTTTTCACCAGTTATAAGCTTGACAATCATGTTCTCAACATTATACAATATATTGAATAATGTGTGTATTCATTCATCCAGAAAGTAATTTGTATCGTCAGAGGAATGTATAAGATTCTATATCGAATATTAAAGTTATATTTATTTATAACATTGATAGGAATAGAAAGATGTTGAATATAGTGATATTTTAAATAAGAAAGATAAGATAAGAAATAATAATTGATTGATAATAAATAAATAATAATATTCACATAAAGAATATTCATTCTTAACCAAATAATAAGGAGAATTCATTCTTAATTCTCCATTCTTAACCAAATGTGATTTCAACATTTTGAGGTTCCAACGAATTTTAACAATAGTGTTCATAATTATATTTATCACTTTTGGGGCATGATGGGTTAGGAGGTATGGTGGAGATACTTAACCGCTCCAATGTCCCGATTTAACGAGCATCGAATACTATTTCTAGAGACATCTAAAGTCCTATTTATGAGACTCCAGTTGAGTCAGTTGAGGATCTCATTGTTTATATATCAGTAGATGTTGCACTTGTGATTGAATTTCTGGTATATCTAGTCTTAGACCTGACTGATACCTGGTATACCTGGTATCAATCTTTTTACCGACAGTGTTAAACACGTATCGCTGCTTCCTTTCCATCTCTTATTTACTTCAATTGAGCCCATTTATACCTATACAATAAATTATTGTTAAAATAAAGAAAATTTCATTAAAATATCTTCACTAGTTAAAAAGTTAGAAACTAAGCATCTTGTTTCAGTTGATTTGAGACACCTTATATCTCTAAAGGAATGGATTTTTATATGGTTTTCCTATGTGCATATTATTCGTATTCTTGTTTACTACCTGCCCTCTAAGTTTGTATCATGAATATGGAATCGTCCTGTACCGGATATAAATTAGAATATGCTTAAATAGGGTTAAAGTAAGATGAGTTAAACATATTTGAACTGTAAATATTAAAATATTTTAATACTTAATTTTAATAATATTTTTGAATTCTTTTAGTTCATACTGTAAAAAGTTTAAAAATATGAAATAATGCAATATTCAAAATAGGACATTGAAATATATGAGAGTAAGGTTACATATACAGGCTACTTTGATTTAGCGGATGTTTGATTTGGTCCGTTGAGAGCTGAGGATGTTTTTTTTATATCTTTAAGATCTTGGAATTTTTAAACATAGTTTTTTTATTACATTCCCCCTCCTTTTTAAAAATGTCTTGCACTCTAGGATTTTGAAGATATATTCTTTAAATACCAATGCTTGAAATATTGCTTCAGCACTTGGACAGCATTTCAGTCGAAATGTAATTCCAGGCAGTCTAAAAGAATGGAATCACATTTCCTTCTGAGCATTAACCAAATGATTATTATTATTTTATAAACCATTGTTTTCTTGTATTTTTAAATAATGATTATTTTAAATTTTCTTTTGAAATACATTGCATTATAATATTTTCGACCGTTTTTGTCAAAAATAAATTCAATCTATTTTTTAGAAAAATAAAAATCGATTATTTTAACACAGATCTTTTTGTTTCATTTGCGGTTTCTTTTCCCCTTGAAATAATTCTCGCTGATGCCTGTAAAAGCAGTTGTTTAATTTAAAAATAAAATAAGTTGGGATGGGTCTTCAGTTCTTTGTTAATTTATGAGTCTCTTCTTTATTCGATATTCTTGCTAATAAATCTTTAGGTACTGTATGGGAATATAAATTAACCATTTTTTATAGCATAGTATTCTTTGCAAAGTGACATAAATTTTATAATTCAATTTTTTAAAGATTAAAAAAAAACTGAAAGCAGAATGGAATTTAATTTAATTGGACAGAATTTTTTTTAAAAATTGGAAGGATTTAATAAATAACATTATATAACAATAAATTCTATTTAAAATTTTAGGAGGACTTTCAAGATTATTTGGCAATCAACAGAATTATTATAAAAATCAATTATTTTGGGAATAGAAGAAAAGTTTTTTAATTATTATTCCCACTGTCCTGCACTTTAAGAAGCTGAATTTCCATAAAATATAAAGTATTTCGAGTAAGCGAAACTCGTAAGTGTAATGCGAAACAAAAATATTGAAATACAAGCTTAGTAAAAGTCGAAAGAAAGCGGGGTTTTGGAATAGAAGTAATTGGCTTCGATTTCATAGCTTCAATTTCATTTTGAGGTTTCTTCAACAAAAGATTAGAAACTAATCGTTATAGCTGTTCTTTTAAAGTGAAATTTTTGCTATAGAAGAAGGAGGATATTTTTGTTTGAAATATATTCTATTTGCACAAGATTCTAAGAACATATTCATTAAAGTGTGATAAAAAGAACAAAAGAAATAAAATAAAATCTCAGGCTGAAATTAAGGACGCCATTTGAGTTTCTTGCCAGTAATATTAAAGAAATATTATATATTTTAAAATGTTACTGAATAAAATAATCAAGAATAAAAATATTAAATAAATTAAAACATTATTTACTTATTTATTTACAATATTTCCTATCTTAAACTATTTAAATAAATAAATAAATAAAAATTTTAATACTTCTGAAATTATCCTTTCGTGCAACAAAAATTTAAATGTGATATTAGCTTACACACTTATGCTTATTCTTTTTTAGTATGAAAGAGAAAAAAAAATCGTAAAGATAAAATAAAAATTAAGGTCAAAAAGAAAAAAGAAAGATAATAAAAGAAAATAATAATAAAGATTAGTAAAATAAAAATTAATGTCATAAAGACTTTCTCAAATTTAAAAAAAAAATCGAAAGTAGAAAGTATTGCTAATTATAATATTGAAAAATGTTTACTATACAATTTTAACGGTGTTCTCAAATTTTCTTTAATCCACCAACTAGCACAACTAATCCATAAATAATGATTTTAAATTCCAGTACTATATATTGTTAATGAAAAAAAGTTTATTGCCTTCTATGGCTCAATGAATTCAAATCTGATATTAGTGTCTATGTCAATTTTTGTTTCATGTCATAAGGGAGAGAGAGCTTTCAATGACATTTGAATATTGATGCAATCAAATTAGAATCGCAGATACTGAGTTTAGTGTGTTAGTCAAAAGGCCTGACAATATTTGGCGCGAATTGTAATACTGACTTGACATTCTCAGAGTTACCAAGTATACTCATATTGGAATTTTCTCACGTAAGAGAGTTTGTTAAAAAAATATAAATAATTTTGCGAATTATTGAAGCAGCTATATACAAATTATAATAGATTAATAATTTATAATAGATTAATAATGTCTTTATGACCACATTGTATACTGCATACGACAACTCAAATTCATTACAATTTCGAAAGCAATATTGAAAAGGCTAATTATATGAAACTTATAAAGTACCACAATAAATAACAGTGATACAATGACACTAACATAATTATATATAAATTGGTTTTAATCAATAATGATATTAAAACATTATATAGACATCATTATTATAATGTATAAATCTGGTCAGCAAATTTTGGAAAAGTTAAGAAACTGTATGGAATTTTTTTTTCATGCTAAACTGTCCTTCAGACTTCTCACGAGAGAATGATAAATGAGTTTAGTAATGTTTCTTTTATTTAAAATTATTTACCTTTTTATAATATGTAAATTTATTTACAATCACATATACATCTCCTGCCGGTGATCTGGCCTAGCGGTAGCGCGTCTTCCCCGTGATCCTGGGTTCGAGTGCTGGTTCAGGCATGATAGTTCTCTACCTTGCGTTTTATCTGTGAGTTGCGTGAAAGAGCCTCCATGTAAAAAGGGGTTGTGTAAGCAAATGTGTGTGTCATCTTCATATAAGATAGAAGTCAGACTTCTGTCCTCGGGTGCTCAGGGACCTTGGCCTTCAGAAGTCACTACACACAGGGCTTAAATCACTCACAGTTCGTCAGCGGGCTTGTAAAGTGCCATAAGTAACAACAACATATAACTTTCTTTTCATTAAATATTTTATTAAAAAGAAAAAAAACAGCGTACGTAGAAATTATTGAAGATAAAATAATGGCGAACATGATTTGGATTTTTATTTAGAAGTATTCATTAATTTAAACCTTTAAACAAGGAATCCCAAGAAAGTTTAAAAAATAAATATTCTTTATTAATATTTATTTCAGTTTATCGACTTATAGATGACAACTTTAAAAATACTAGAATTTAATTAATCATCTTTAAAAAATATCATATTTTAAATAATTACATTTCAATCATACAGTTCAGATTAATGTGAAGTTTAAAAATATCAAATAAATAAGAATTACGTGATAACACGTTTTATGACCAAAATAAATGCCATTATAACTTCGTGCAAAAACTAAATTCAAGTTTTTGAAATTTTCGAACAATTTATTTAGCTGATTTAGCATACTTATTTCGTTTTATTTAAATACTATGTTGAATTTTTGTTTGAAAAAGTTATTATGTGATCTTCGGAACACATTTTTTTAACTTAATTTATTAGAAAATTTTTAAGGAAACCAGAAGCACTGCAAATAGCTCACAATATGTGAATTTGATCTTTTAAAATGCTTCCCACTTTGAATTTCTAAATCCAAAGACCAATAAATACAACTCAGCACTAATTTTATTTAAAATTAAATTGACTGAAACAGTTTAATTTGAGTCATTACTAAAATTTAAATTATATTTTTGGAATCTCTCATATGACAGTGGAAATGTGGCATCTTTAACTATTGTTCGAATTCATTAATATCCTTCAGAATTCAAAAAATTGAAGCAAAACACTGAAAAGTTAATTCTGCCACTCTAAAGAACCCACTATTTAATGGCATGTAACAGCATTTTGGACAAAATATTTCTTTCAGTATATGCTTTAATACTTCAATATATTCAATATGTTCATATACTTCAGTTTCAGTATTTCAAGGAGCGAAATATTGAAGAAATTTTGAAAGAGGAAGTTAGGTAGGTTCAATCCTTAATGAAGCTTTTTTCAAAAACACATGATGCCTTAAAATGGAATTTTTATAATTTATAATGGGCATATAAAATTTCTCTAGCAATGATAATAAAAGTTTTGATGGATATAATCTCTAAAATTAAATTTGGTCATTTATCATTTATAAAAAAATTAGCAAGATAATAACGATTCACAAGTTTTCAAATGAAATAATTCATCCATTCATTTTCGAATATTCAATATTATAAGCTGCATAAGAATGTTCCGCATATAATTTGGAAAACATCTAATTTTTATTCTTAAAATCACTTCTTTAAAAACGCTGTGTGTGTCTTTTTTATTAATAAATGGGTTTCAAAAATAAATTTTATTTTATTATTCAAACAACAGAATATCGAATATATCCTAAGCATGAAATTAAATATTTTTATAAGTAAACACAAGTGGATATTATTAGAACTCTTATTTTGAAATTTTGTGATTTCCAGAACTCTATGAGTGTTCTTTATTTTAATTCAGACTTCATAGAAAAAGATATCCTTTCTGCAAATAGCCTTAAGAAAGGGTTTATGGAATCGAGAAAAGAAGTTTCATAATAGAATCCATTTATTTTTATAGATCGAGTAAATTCAATGGTATAATGTTCTTTTGAAGGAAATCTGATTTCCGAGAAAAAGAAATTAACACCAGGACAAAGAAAAATAATAAGTCTGAGTAAAAGAGTTTCGTGGAAAGGATTTAAACGATACTGAGATTCTAAGAACCATTTTTGCTTGCTTCCTGGAATTATCTGAAGTTATAAATCTTCTGGAAGGATTCATTTCCAGAAATTTCATATTCTGTCAATAGCTGTGCCAAAAAATAATGTAAATAATATAAAAATACATACAATCATAAGTGACCTCATCTTTTGTCTGCTTCTTAACCGATGGTCTCATAATTTTTACGGTATTATTAATGTAATTTTTTTCTAACTTTTAATTTTCAGACAGTTATCTCCGTTGAATAAAATTTAATCATTTTTTGAAAGTATTTAAAATATTAAAATTATAAAAAGGTATGTATTTAATTTAAAAGAATGACTTCTAGGAGAAGAATAAGAAATAGAATAAACTAATTAATAACATGCAAATAAATTTATGCAGTTAAAGAGAGTGTAAATAGGGTGTACTTTAAAATTGCGTCCACTTAAATGCTGTTTGAATATTTATCTTTGACTAAAAATAAAAGGACACTTATCTGAGACAATTCAAGATGAAATATTTTTGAATATTTGATAAAATTTTCATTCATTGCAGTCCTTTTTGAATTTGTAAAAATATCTTTTTCATTCTGAGTTGTTTAATAAATAAAGATTATAAATAATTCATTAAATCTATAGTCACCACAAAGACATATAAAACCTTAATGAAAACGCATAATATATTATCTTTCAAATGTTAAAAAATACAATTATTAAGAATTTTGCAAATGTATGTATTTTTGTCCTTTCTTTTTCAATTTATAAAATATTTAAATTTAATTTAATCTTCTGTCTCTGACGAAACTAGTATCGATGAAAATACTTTTCTGAATGTAAAAATGTAATAATTGTAATAAAAAATGTATATCAAATGCCGTAAGTTTGAAGCTTTTATGACGAATACATATGATCAATTGTTTGCACAGGATTCACAGAAATCCATTCATTCCACATAGAACTGAGGAATAGAAATTCGCCCTCATATATGAACTGATGGAAAAATTTGATAATTCATTCAGTTCATTTTGTTATTTCTTCTTCTAATAAAGATGAATATATTATGTCTTCTGATTTTTTACAAGCTAGACATAGGATTTACAACTGTAAAATTTGGAACATATATACTTTAGAGAATATACTACACGAATGTTCCTACATTCCATAACTTCAAGATTGAAATTTTATTTTATTTTGATCAAAATTTAATGAGTTACAACTTTTGTGTTTAAATTCCAAAAATGTTATTGAAGAAATATGAATCTTACAGCATTTCGAAATTTAAAGAAATGCATTTTTAATGATATAAATTTTCTATTCGCTGAATTTTTTTAATAAATTTTAAAACTAAAAAAAATATTTCTAGCTTAGATTTCAACGAATTATTTTCATTGTTTCTACAGTAATTGATCTCTTGATGTTTCATTCATTATTGAAAGGTAAAATAGAAAAATTCGGTTTAATATCTGCGTATTTTATAAGATGAATAAAAAAAAATGAAGTTAAAATACGTCAGAATAGAAGGCAATCTAAACACATATGTTTTAATAACAACATGTTGTGATAGTGTAGGTCTCCATCAGAAAGTTTCAGGGATGTATTAAAAAAAACATGCGTAACTCAATTAAAATAACACAGCTTAAATATATAAAAGTCTAGCTTAATTATGGACTTGAAGTTATGAATTAAATGCAACCAATATCCCTAACAAACCAGTAGGTCGCCAAACGCGACTAGTATGAAATATAATATAATGTTAAAGTAAGCTGCAAAACTAATCATAAAATGCTCAAATAGAAAATGTTAAATGTATATATGTTCTCCATTAATTCTGTGAAACATAGTTTTTTTTGAAATTCATAGAGATTTTTACTTTGTAACTGAGCTAAAATATTTTGAATATTAGACATTCCTATTGAAACTACTACGGGGGATGTTAGATACCTATAACATATTAAAAGTTTAAAATTCTTAAACATTTTAGAATATTATAGTATATTTCCCATTACTACATATTTTTCTTAATATTTTAAGTAGTTTCTAGACTATTTTGGAAGAATATAAATCATTTTTAAGATTTTACAACATTATTGTAATTATATACAATTTACGACATAATAAATATTTTTAAAATTATATGATCTTCTACATATTAAAGAAAATTCCGGACCTATATGAAACATTTAAGTACAATTTTTGCAAATTCTGAAACATTGTAAATGTTCTGAGACATTTCAAAAACTATAAATTTTCTAAGAGTTAAGCAAAACATTAAGAGTTTTATTGCATTTTCAAGACATTTGGGAAATATTTATATCAAACTGTAAAGTAATTCTAAACATTAATTTTTAGATTTATTCGAATTAATTCTTTAAATTATTCTTCTTCCTACAAAAAGATGTTAGTTAAATTCAATAAGAATTAATCCAATGACGAATTTTTGAGTGAAATACAATATTTGTGAATAAATGATAATATTTGTAATTTTTGAATGACAGTATTTGTAAAAATAAAATGACTGTTTATTATAAGAAAAATTATTATGCCAAACAGCATTTACTTGCATAATTGAAAGCACATAAAGAAATGATGTCGATAAAAAAAAAGAGTCAATTTTACCCATCGTCATTTTTTTATTTTTCATATAATTGTTAAATTTTCCATTATATTATTTCCTATATACATTTGTATACTGGAAAAATAAATATTATTTAAAAGATAAAAAGTAATATGTTTTTTCAATAATAATATTTGTTGTGACATGTAATTTGAGAAGTAAATGTATGATCAAATGAAATTAGTTTTTTCAATAATAATATATTTTGAAAAAATTTTTAAACATATTTATATAACAAGAAAATATCTGCAGAATATATTGGCTGATTTTGAATAAAATACTTTCATAAGAAAATTTAATTTGTGTGTAAAGAAAATGCGGTCTCGTAGACCGCACCTCCCCAGTTACACATTCCCTGTTAAGGATTAAGATGAAATATCTATAATCAGTAAAGGAGGCAATAATTATTTGTGGATTATTATTGATAAAAATTGTCATAATAAAAAAAGGAAAATATTTAGAATAGCTTAACTCAATCCCTACTAATTCTAAATATAGAATGCATTGAATAAAACAGTGTTAACAATTAAAACAGTTGTTTATTTCATTGTAAGAATTAAAATTACATAATTCTAAATAACTATTTAACACTACTCTGTAAACATCATAAAAATAAACACAAAAAAATTCTCACAAATTATTTCTAAGAAATTACTAGATATGCACAGATTTTAACAGTTTTAGCTTCAATTATCATAGAAAACATTAAAACATTGTAAAAAATAAAATATTTTAACTATTAAAGAAATCTTCAGTTTTTTTCCATTACTTTTAAAATTTGAAAATAGTGTTCAATTCGTTTCTAAGAATGTTTCAAAGAAGTTAATGGGTTTCTATGTTTAGCATTCTAATTATTGTGAATAGTATTAGGGAAAAAAATAGATTTTTCTTTTACCATACAGAAATTCAATTGGCCGATCCCCCTCAAAATATAATTTAAAAAACTGTCCTTAATAAGCTTATTTGAGAAAGAAAATTAGTTATAGAATACTTTGGAATCATTAAATGAAAAGAATAGTTTTTAGCGTATCACACATGCTATTTCTTTGAATTAGTGTAGGTTGTACATATATGTTATTAAAAAGTGTAAAAAGTACATTATGCCCCGAATCCCAAACAAGACGTGTCAACTAATAAAAAAGTAAATAAATCGGTATTTGAAAAATATAACACTGTCTCTAAATTACTAAAAATCAGAATTGCCTTAATATAAAAGGTACTGCTTGCTCAGTCATAGATGTATGCTCTTATTCAAGTATTTTAAATAAATGCTGCACTTTATATTCTGATAACTGATTTATTGTAAAGGAATTTAAATTTTATTCATTCCGCTCAAAACAAAATAAAAGTAATACTTTTCTTTTTGTAATGCCTAGTGGAAGAATTATTTGCTTCACTCTAATAACTTTTGGAGGGAATTTTCTGAAGATTTCTGAAGAGGAATTTTTAACCTTTGATATTTAAAAACAGGAAATAAGAAACTTATTCCTTTGAATAAGATAAAGGAAAAGGATATTTGGATGAATGTAGATACAATGATTTGCTTTTCCACAGAATAAAAAATTATATTTCCTATAATAGATAATTAAGAAATTTTTCATAGTATTTTTTTTGATTTAAATTCAATTTCATGTCAATTTCTAATGTTTATTTTAAATCTTTATTTTTCAATTTTTGTATGCAAAAGGATTTGCATACATTGCCATTGAATAAAAAACGACATTTTTCTTATAATGGGTGATTATATATATATTTTTCATAATGTTTCATTTTATTTTATTTCTGTTTCATTTCCATTTCTAATATTTACTTCAAATTTTTATTTTTATTTATATTTTAACTTTAAATGCTCTTTAAATTTCCATCTTTTATTCAAATCCCACTTCGAAATAAATTTAATAATATTTTATTTTTTTATTTTTCATAACTTTTATCTGTCAATTCTTTTCTTTCCATGTCTCATAAGCTGCTACACTTAATTGAATGTTAATGAATGAATTTTACATTTAATTTTGAATTTTAATAAATTAATAAACGTGAAAAGAGTTCGATTTTGTTCCTATGTTCGATTTTGTGATAATATGTCAGTAGTAGAAGAACTACTTTTCTTCAAACCAATGGGACTCAAAACAACAGCTCTCGCATTATTTGCTATTTTATCCCTCTGAATTCCTATGCTCTATGAAACGCAGTTCTAAAATCCAAACCGGCCGAAAGTATAAAAGATAGAAGTCGAGCTTTTCCCTTCCCCTTCTTGCGGTCAAGAGTTCATTTGCAGCGTGGGGAGAGTACTCGCATCGCCCTATTCCTGTAGTCAAATTACTGCTGAAGAATAAGGGTTGTATACAAAATTTAATAATACTTTATAATTTCACTTAAAGATTTTCCAGACGTTCCGTTTTCTTTTTTGTACCGCTGTGTTTGATTACAATTTATTAATTACGGAAAAACGCATTTGATGTTTAAACATAATGTTGAAATAGTATATTTGCATATTCATTGAAATCATTGCTGCATCAGAAAATTTAATCATTCAGGAGTTCCCTCTTCCACTTTCTTTCCATTTTATGAGTTATTGATATAAATAACTTAATGTAAATATTTAAAAATTCTTATAAATTTTTTAAAATAATTTTTATAAATCTGCAAAATTTTAAATTAGTTAATTTACACAGCAATTGATTACATTTATTTATTAAAATATAATGAGAATAATGTTCTAGTGTTGAAAACTTATTAAGATATATGTAGATCCATATCTAAGAAATAACTTCATTAACAATGTAAATTTGCAAAATTGTCTAAAATTTAATGATTTAAAAGGATAGAACAGTAAGTAACACAGGGCAAATAATATTTTATGGAAAAACATATTTTTCTGGTCTATATATACCATTTAAAATTTTTCAGGTATAATGCCAAAACTATCCCAAATCAAAACCTCTCCTTTTCCTTGCAAACGACTCTACCTACCCACAATAGCTGTTAAATACCAAAATATGAATACTACGGAAAAGATGTCCTATTTTATGAATACAAAAATCAAACTCCGAATTTCTAACCAAAGAGAACGTTTGCTAGCATTTTTTTTAAATTATGATATTTGATTTAAACACTACACAAAAGATATAATATCATCAAATTTTCAAACGATCTGCAAACTTCTTTGAGGAAGGAATATTTAATTTGTTATTTTATAATTAAAACTGCCTCAAGAATTGGTAGGGAGAAGACTGAGCCTCGAAAAATAATTAATACTATTTTAAACACAGCTTTCTGAAACAATAAGCATTTTAATTCATTTATTTTTTAATTTATTATTTTTGCATACTTTCCAATATTTTGCTTTAAAGTAAATAATTTTTGCCACAATGCTAAAAGTTGTAATTTAAAAAAATTGGCACGTATTAATTATTTTTTTAAAAATTAAGTTTTTCTAGTTTTTGTGTTACACTCACAGGATTTCAGAAATGAAAAAAAAAAAAAAAATACAAGCTTGGAGTTTAACTTTGTATAATTACAAGACATAGTGCATGCATTCTATTTTTTAAACATTTTTTTTTTGTTCAAATGGCTGATGAAGTCCTTAATCCCCTGAAGAAACTACAAAAACATAAACATATGTTTAAATCCAAATAATCAAGGAATGTAATGGATTATATTTGTTACACTATCACCAGTTATCCCCTTACTTTGTGAGAGAATAAGACCTATTCCAATCATAAGATTCTGTTTCTAACAAATAAAACCGTGAAGTGCAGCATGGGTCATTTCGAGTAATTAATTTTATTTTATGAGAAATTCATTTCTACTGCTGAATAGGACTGTTGCTTAGTTTGAACGTTTATCACTTAACACTAAAAAAAAGATATCGGCAGCCATTGGCCAGACAAATAAAGACAGATGTCTAATATTAACACTATATAGAATGGAGTACATTATTGTATTTATATTTTAAAAAGCTCTAATTGGCTGTTGTAATTAACCTTTCGGGGAAAAGTGTTCGAGAATCATTTTTAAATTACGTTGCATCTTCAATACAATTTTTATTAAAGTACTAAATTGTTACATATTATTTTTTTTTACATTTATAAAATGAAAATTAGTTGAAACTTTTCACAAAAATTCTTGATTAGTTATATTTTATATATTATAACTATGATACTAATTATCAAGAAAACAGTTCCGACATAAGCAGATCTTACAGATTGTACATTCCCACGAACTTTCAATTGAATGTCCTGCAGCAGTTTTCAAACCTAACTTTCTGCAACGTACACAAGTTCTCTTACGGCTATCCATTTTTCTTTTCTTGTGGCTGTGTTCTTCCGTGCGACAAAAATCAGAATCTTCCTTTCCAAGTTCTTCAATGAGCTCTAGCTTGAAATCATAAAGTTGATAAATTCGTTTTGTTGGAGGAGAAGTCGTTGCATTCACTAAAATAAAAGCGTTGTTAACAGCTGTATCGAGGAGAAACGAAAATATGTACCACCACCATTTCGATGATTTTCTCACAAAAGAGAAATATTTTCTGCTTTGATCGGCTAAATCCACACCTCCCATGTTTCTGTTATATTGTGCAAAAACAAATGGGCATTGAACTGACAATTTTTCTGCTCCTTTTCTCCTATAACCTCGCAAATTTCATTTTTCGAATTGGTTGAAATGATAGAAATTTGTTTTTTATCTAATCAACTGGTACACAGCAAATTTGGAGCATCTTTGATTGAAATGTGGAAATGGTATGGATTTCTATTAATTTTAATTTTTTCCTTTCTGAGGGTAAATTTTTTCTATTAGGCATTACAGTTCCACAAGAAAAATTCCAATTTTATGTAAATCCAGCAATAAATTTACACTTGAGAAAAAGCGGTCGAAATATATTTATGGTTTTTATTCTCTAACCCTTTTGTAAGGTGCATAACTGCGTCGTATCCCAAACCATTCTTTGTTCTCGGAGTGTTGTCGGATTTTCCGCAATACATTTCAAAATTCAAGGTATATCCGAAGTGTGAAGTGCATAGCCTCCATATTTTTATTCCTCGTTTTGCTGGTTTCAGAGGCATGTATTGAATGATTCCTAAACGACTTTTAAATTTCACAAGCGCTTCATCTATTGAAACTTCTGCTGTAGGCTTAAAAAGCTCCGTAAACTTTTCCTGGAGATACTTTTGCAGTGGCTCTACTTTCTGAGAGAAAGTGAAACTACTTTCATTCTTCTTTACTTCTGATTCCCTATCCGATATATGAAAATAGTGTTTAATTTTTAGAAACATGTGCTTCCCCATCATACTTTTTACCCTCTCATTTCCAAGGTTTGCTGTTTTCGCCCAGTAATCCGTTAATCTCGCATCTTCACTAAGCTCATTACGAACAAGACTGTAAAAAATGCCCAAATTTCTTTTATGCTTGCGATTGGCTACCAAGATTTGTCTTCATATCCTCGCTGCTTTGCACAGAATTACGCATACTTATTTGTATTCAATCGCATTTTTTCACAGATTTCATCAGTCAAATACAATTTTAAATATTGTAAAGCTGATGAACCCGTCAGTAAATTATGGAATGGGCCCTAGAGTTGGTCAAATTTCGGAATGGAAATATTTTTATTTTCAATCAGATTTGAGTTCCATTCAATTATCTGTCTCGAGCTATCATTTTCAGAAACTTCAATATCGTCTTCGCTATCAGAATCATTTTTTAACAAAGCAGAAATATTCTCTTCTTGAAAAGGATTTGAAGTGTCAAATCCAACATCTTCATCATCACTTATATCTAAATCAGATTCATCCGTATCTTCAAACAGTATTTTATTAATTTCTTCTTGCGTTAAAACTTTCCGATATCCCGGCATTTTAGCAAGAGATTTTAGTAGCTGGCGAGCAAAACGCGTACTGTAAAATAAGCATCTACCCTCAAACACTTTCTGGAGACACCAATCAGCAGTGACAGCGGGAACGGAAGCAACCCCTGTTAAAAAAACAAAATCGCCCCTCACCGTTTTATGACCCTGCTGAGAAAGGGGGAAGAAAATAACAGGTGTCATTTCGGCCGCTCAGTGGATGTCTGAATGTTCAGCCGTCTCGGCCGTATTGGGATTCAGAAGATTAAAGGATTTCATGAACGAGGCAAACATAGAATGGAAAAATTGTGTCGGTATATGCACCGATGCTGCTCGTTCAATGTCCGGAAGATTCCAAGGTACACAAGCACTTGTAAAACAAAAATCGCCTCAGTGCGTCTGGACACATTGCAAGATCCATAAAGAAGCTTTGGTTTCGAAAGAAATGAGTCCTGTTTTGAATATTGTGTTAACTACGGTTGCAACCGTAGTAAATTATATAAAAATGAGACCCCTGAAATCGAGAATCTTTTCCGCACTTTGTAAAGACATGGGTTCAGTACATTCAGCGATACAATTTTATTGCGAGGCAAGATGGTTATCACGTAGGAAATTTTTGCAACGTGTTTATGAATTAAGAGAAGAAATCGCCATTTTCCTAGAAGAAGAAAACAGACAGAAGGCTGAGAATTTTCGCGATGGTTTATTTGTAATGAAATTGAACTACTTGGTCGACATGTTCGAGAAATTAAATAACTTAAATCTTCAATTCCAAGGAGCAAATGCATATATGATGGATACGAGTGATAAAGATAATGCTTTCTGTAGAAAATTGGAATTTTGGAGCAGAAATTTAAAGCAAAAAAAACCTAACAGTGTTTGCCAATGTGAATGATTGTACTATAACTTACTAGGCTGAAGAAGAACATGTAATAGTTGTTTTTGTAACCATTGAAAATCATTTAGCCATGCTGACAAAGAATTTTAAAAAGTATTTTCTTGCTGAAGACAAATTGATAGAAGGTTACTAGGGGGTTAGGGATCCATTTCATAAGACTCCCGAAGGACTCTCCATTGATGAGGAATAAAAATTCATTGACTTCACGGCAAGTGGCAAAAGTAAAAGACAATTTAGTAATAAATAACTATTTGAATTTTGGGCAGGAGTAGAGGAAGATTTTTTTGCACTAAAAACAAGGGCATTTCGCATTCTATTACCATTTTCAACGTCTTACCTTTGTGAAACTGGATTTTCTGCTGTCGCTTCTTTAAAGACAAAATATAGATCTCGGCTAAATATAGAACTGAGAGTAGCTATTTCTAATATTAAGCCTTCCTTCGAAAAACTTTGTTCCGCAAGACAGGCCCAAGGAAGTCATTAATAATTATTAAATTTGTTTTTAATTCAGTATGTTTTGATTAAGTAAGTTTTGATCTAGTAAGTTGTTTTACTTTAATAAGTTATTAAATATGTCCAAATGTATTTTGTTTTCTTTGTGTATGTGTGCTTTCCTTTCAGTTACTTAATCAATTTTTTTAAAATATTTTCTCTTGGATATACTCGCGCCCTCCTAGGGGGGCACTCGCCACAGGTTGAGAATCGTTGTCGTAATAAATTCATCATGTCCATGCATTTTTCAGATGTAATAAATCTAATAAAATATAAAATATATTTTAACCGCGCGATGATCGTCCCGGCGTGTTTCCGACGATTTTGCCGATGTTTTTCCGACGTGTAAATATCACGGGCGACTTTATACCAAGCATTTTGCGATGTGTTTTATCAATTAGCGATCCAATACCAATC
The DNA here is from genome assembly GCA_026543865.1 of Argiope aurantia. Classification (NCBI taxonomy): domain Eukaryota; kingdom Metazoa; phylum Arthropoda; class Arachnida; order Araneae; family Araneidae; genus Argiope; species Argiope aurantia. The sequence continues at coordinate 13,549 of JAPMOR010080363.1, read as the reverse complement.
ATTTCCCCATGTGTTTTATCAATGGGCGACCCAATACCAATCATTGGGCGATTTGTTTCTGAGCACTTTCCGGCGTCAAATTTAAATATTAATTAATTGGTTATTCAGATATCTCAAACTTTATACATTAGTGTCATAATATTTAAATTTATAATACTTTCAAAATTTTGTCAAACGACTGAAAATACGAAACATTTTGAGTAGTTTACTTTTCTTTTTTACCTATGAATAATTTTATTTGCTATTAATTTTTATAAATTTAAAATTCCATAACGCACTTGCTTATGATAGAATGACATTTTTCATGATTTTAACTTTTCTTCAACTTTTTAAACTATTATTATAGCATATATTTTACCACAATCTTACCCTATAAAATTTTTAAGCGATATCTTTTTTTACTACTCTTTAAGAAAAATAAACAAATGTTAAAATTATCTGAGATAATTTCAAATTTGATCACATGCACATCTATCTATATAGAAGATTTATTTCCTTCATTTATATATCCTATTTATTTTCATTGTTTATTTACTATTATTAATTATTTTTATTATGGAAAGAAATGTTAACATAATCATAGTTTCAATTTTATAATTAACCAGTATAGTTTTACTGACATATATAATGCATCTACTTTTAAATTTCTAATATTGCCTATATCATCTATTTTTAAAAGTTATTTCATAAAAATTCAAGACAGAAAAATATATAATTCTTATTAAAAAATATTTTCTTTACTATACACACTTTTATATTGCTTAATGTGAGCAATAAACCAAGAAATACTAAAAAGTAATAACATAAACTTCTAACAACACAAATTCCTATTTTAATGTATTTTGAACACCTTACCTCCCTTTTTAATGCATTTGTTAAAAATTGTGTAAAACACTAAAATATATAATTCCTATTATATGTTTCTATAACAGACTTTTTTTTAAAAGCACACTTCAAATTTCTAATATTTTCATGATTTATATTTAGTGAGGGTTGGGTTTGTGACAAAATAACCAAATTTGATCTTTGTTAAACTCTGAATATTTCACAAATATGTTTCACAAAAATTCCATGCATAAAAATGCAACGCTCCTTTCAATTTTACTGACAATTAACTTACAAAGTTACTTCATGTAGAAATTTTATACCTCATTAGTGTTAGCTAATGTCCAATAGAAAACATTTTACAAGCATAAATTAATAATTTACTTCAAATTTCTATTTTTTTTAACTTTATAATTAGTTTGGTTTGGTTTTATGCCACAAGAATCAAATTTGATCTTAGATTAACACTGAATATTTCACAAAAATTCCATGCACAAAAATGCAACACTTCTTTCAATTGTAAGAAATTCCTTATATTTATTAACTTACATTCCTTATATTTAGTAACTTACATGAAGTAACTTACAAAGTTACTTCATGTTGTAGAAATTTTATATCTTATTATAGATGTTAGTGTTAGCTAATGTCTAACAGATAACATTTTACAATCACAAATTAATAATATTCTTCAAATTTCTAAACTTTTCATGATTTATGTTTAGCTGTTTGGTTTTGTGGCACAAGAACCAAATTTGTTTTAATATTAAGTTTGAATAATTCGCAAAAATACAACACTTCTTTCAATTGTAATAAATTCCTTATATTTAGTATTAACTTACAAAGTTACTTCATTTTGTAGAAATTTTATATCTCATTATAAATGTTATTGTTAGCTAATGTCCAACAGATAACATTTTACAATCACAAATTAATAATATTCTTCAAATTTCTAATATTTTCTTGATTTATGTTTAATTGTTTAGTTTTGTGGCACAAGAACCAAATTTGTTAAATATTAAGTCTGAATAATTCACAAAAATTCCATACCCAAAAATACAACCCTTCTTTCCATTACAGGAAATTTTATTTACTATTAATTTACTATGTTACTTCATATTGCATTAATTTTATACCTCATTATAAATGTTAGTGTTAGCTAATCTTCAGTAGACAACAATTTACAATCACAAATTAAATAACTTACTTCAAATTTCTAATATTTTCTTGATCCATGATTAGTTTGCTTTTGTTATGTTTCACAAGAACCAAATTTGATTTATGATTAACTCAAAATATTTCAAAAATATATTTCGCATAAATTTGATACTCAAAAATGCAACATTTCTTTCACTTATACGAAATCTCTTTAATTTACTATTAACTTACAAAGTTATTTCATGCTGTAGAAATTTTATACCTCATTATAAATGTTAAGAGTTGGCTAATGTCTAATAGACAACATTTTACAAGCACAAATTAATAATTTACTTCAAATTTCTAATTTTTTTTTACCTATGATAGTTTGGTTTTATTGCCCAAGAAATAAATTTGATCTATGATTAACTCTGAATATTTCACAAAAATTCCATACCCAAAAATATAAGCATTTTTCAATCATATAAAATTTCTTTAGGCAAATATTAAAAAAAACAAAAAGAAAGAAAAGAAAACTATTATTTTCCACTTTTTTATTTTTTGGAGAAAAGGAAAACAATCATGCAAAACAATTTATTTACAAAGACCTTCGTTAAATAATATTCTACAAATAGAAAGTAAAGAAATAATTTGCTTCAAATTTTTGACTGAATTTTCTGTAATGACTTGTACAGCCAAGCAGCATCCAGAAACTGATTTTCAAGAAAAAGTATTGTCACAAAGTAATTCATACACAAAATTTATTTAAACTTTATTTACAATATTTGTAATATTTGAAGAAGAATTTGACGTTTCTAAAAATCCACACACATTTACATAAATATTATATGTAATTTAATCATCAGCTACATATAAAGAATTATATATAAACATTTCTTTTGATTCATTTTTTCCTTTTGGATCAGATTTGATGAACCTAGAAAACTATTATAATAATAATTGAGCTTTCCTTTCTTTTAAAAGTACAAATGAAATATTTGTTGACAATTGGAGATATGTCATTAACAAGCAAAAGTCTTATAGAACTTCATAAGCATGATAATGTTTTCATTCTGATATTGGACTGTGTAGGTAAATTTTATAAACTGTTTAGGATAATAGAGAAATATAAAAATAACTCAAACTAATGAGAGTAAAATTTATGTTACTATTTTATGAAATGTGAAATAATTAGAAACTATTCATATAAGAGTATTCAAAAATGCCTACATAATCTCAAGTTTTAAAGATTTTTTTTTGAACTTTATAATAAATATATTCTGCTAAGCTTTTTTTTAGTCTCATGTCAAAATAAAAATAATTACACAAATGTTATTGCAATACCAAAATATAAGAATGTTATTTAATACTTTTTAAAACTTCTTTCATTTGAAAATGTTAACAAAAAGAAAGAAATTGTAAATGAAAAGGATAATTAACTAGCTACCTAGAATTAAAATCACTTGAATTGTCATTCTGAAAAAATAATGAGGGTGTGATTAAAGAAAATTTATTCAAAATATATAAAGAAAAATGAAAGTTTTACAAAACAAAATGTATGCGTTCTTATACAGGAAAAAAAGTTTTCATATAAAAAAAATCAGAAATTAAAATTAACCTACTTGTTGCAATGTGGTAGGCTTGAATGACATTTGGAAATACATTTCATATTTTGGCACTTTGTTTAACACATACATTTGATAAATCCTTGGCTGCTTCCACTGGGCTGAGCAATTGCATTTAACTGGAGAGGAATTTTGTGGTCTGGAATATTTTCAATTCTAAAGGCATAAAGTGAATTGAGATTTCGCATATAATTGTTTTAGATTTTTTCTGAAGTTCCAAATCGGTAGAAACCATCTCTGTCATATACATTATAATATACATTTTGTGACTTGTTGATTTCAGGAATAGGAATACACACAGTAGTTTCCAAATAAACATTGAGAAATTATTTTTGGCTTGTATTTCTTAATTGATTTTAGAGTTTATTTTACCTTCAATTGCATTTTCAGTTTTGGAAGAAAAGGTGCACAAAATTTCCATTTCATCGATTTGGAGATGTATTTCATACTTTTCTGGGTTGCCATTTGGGATTCTATATAATGCTTAGAAAATATGAATTGTTTCATACATTTCCAGCTAGTTTTAGACATTTTACACAATGTTCAGGCATTCTATAAAATGTTGGATTACATATTTTTCCAGTAATGCACATAACATATTATACATATACTTTTCTTTCGGTTCTCCCTTTTTGGCCAGATTTGATGAACCTAAAAAACATATTTAACTATAATAATGAATGAGCTTTCACTTCTTTTTAAAGTACAATAAAATATTTGTTGACAATTGAAGATGTGTAATTAGCAAGCAAAAGTCTTATGGAACTTCATAACCACAATGTTTTCATTCTGATATTGGACTGTGTAAGAAAATTTTAGAAATGTGTTTAGGATGATAGTGAAAAATAAAAATAACTCAAATTAATGCGAGTAAAATTTATGTTACTATTTTATGAAATATGAAATAATTAGAAATTATTCCTATAAGAGTATTCAAAAATGCCTACATTATCACAAGTTTTAAAAAATTTTTTTAGCCTTATGTCAAAATAATAATAATTCACAAATGCTATTGCCATACCAAAACATAAGAACGTTATTTAATACTTTTTAAAAATTTCTTTTATTTAAACATTTGAAATTGTTGTTAAGAAAAATGAAAGTAATTGTGGTTGAACCGGCGATTAACCCCCTTCTTCGCCAAATTAAGATAACGCGCCAAAGCTGGCAACCTCCAGACTGGCAAATCTATTATCTTTCGCCTTTATTATGCGCTATGGTTGGACATTACATTCTCGCTTTTGAACATTTCGCAAAACACGGCGCAAGAACGTCGTCGGCGAATTGGCGATTTTTGAAAATTGCGCCAAGCAGGGGGTTAAACTCCGGTCGTACCGAAATTGTAAATGAAAGGAGAAAATAACTGCAATAATTTGAGAACACGCGAAATAAAAATCTAACAAGAAATAAAATACGAACAAGAAAAAAAATGACGATATCTCAATTAAAAAAGTAAAGTTGCAGCACTTAAATGAAATAGAGAGATGAACAGTGAATCGTTAAACATTTATTCCGCTTTATGGTCGCTTACACCTAACACTAATAATATTACATACAACTCCGTGTTTTAGGTAATCAACAAATTCTGACGGCTATACTAAAAATAGCCTCTTTCATTCACTATTAAGAATAAATACTATAATATTTACAAATATAGAATAATAAATAAATTGCACTTACCAAAACTCTTGGAATGGCGGTTCGCAATGCTAAATAAATTCCAAAACAAGCCAGGTGATTCATGGGAAATTCCTAAAATATATTCGAATAGCACCATCTAGGCAAGGCCACTTCCAGCACATCGAGACGAGTATGGGGCGACTACATTGAAACGACCATTTTCACAAAATCGCCGTGGGAGCTCGCCCAGATGAAAAGGCGGCCTTTAGAGGCGATAGAAAAAAAAATTGATCAGTGTCTGATATCGCCCCAACCCAAAAGCGACTATCGCGGAAAATGTACGACCTGTAACCGAGAGATCCGAGGCTTCGCCAATCAATTAGCGACTATTCTTGCTGCTTGGGATTCCTCGTTGTGGTGGAAAATCGATAATTTTAAATTCAGCATCTCGTCCTATTGAAGTTTTGTAGAACATTTTGTATGGTGCATTATTTGTATATCTGATCCAGCATATAGTTAATTAATTCACGGTGTCTACATCGGTATTTTTATTTCTTTTTAAAACCGATTTCTCCAGAGGTTAGGTTGAAAATAAATATCCGTGTTTCTATTCATGTATTAAACATTGATTATATTTTCGACAATTTCGTATTACTTTAAAGTTATTCTGGGGAATATACAAGGCACTTGTTTTCCGGATTGCCAGTTCTACCACTCCGAAATCACGATCGTTTCAAAAAATTGAATGTCCTGACAAAAAAAAATGTGGTCAATGATATTTATTTCATTGTCACTGGACTGAAAAATCGGCGTTGGAAGTAAACATATAATTATGGAAACACAAAATTAAGACATACTTTTTGTTATTTATGAAATACTGTACAACCAACGATTTTCATTATCAAAGATAAATAGATAGAAACACCCTAGATTTCAGACATACTATCAAACGGCCAGATTTGCTTCACCATACAGCAACCGGAGCTAAATTTTACTGTAATAAATTCGGTCAAAATAATTTTAATCTAAGATGGAATGACGCTACTTTAAAAATAAACAGATTTTCAATACTGTTAAGAGCTAAGACTTCCATCTCCAAAATACTGCAATCAGATTTTTTTTTTTACTTTGGAAATTGTTTACACACAAAAAGATCATAACAAGTCTTATATATAACTACAATTATATAATTTTTTTTTCCAAAATGGATTTGCACCACTTTCAAAATAAACGGCTCATATCGATCTAATTAGATGAAGATTTGATGCAAGCCTAATTAGATGCCGTTCTATTTAGATGAGGATATAATTAGATGCAGATCTAATACTGGCCTTATTACATCAGATTTGTATATATCTAGTTACTTGCGGCTCTAAATAGATGCAGATGTAATTCGATGCAGTTCTGATGCGAGCCTAATAAAATGCAGACCTGATTCAAATATAATTAGATGCATATCTATTTAGATGCAGGCCTAATTAGATGAAGCTCTCTTTAGATGCAGAACTGACGCTGACCTAATTAGATGAATGTCTGATGCTGGCCTAAATAGAGGCAGAACTGATTTCGGCTAATTATATGCAGACCTGATGCAGATTTAAATATGGATCTAATTAGATTTAGATTTGACGACGGCCTAATTAGTTGCAGGCCTAATTAGATGCAGTTCTATTTAGATACGGATCTAATTAGATGCAGATCTGATGCTGGTATAACAAGATGCAGATCAAGTTACATGCAGTTCTACTTGGATGCAGGTCTGATGCAGGACTAATTAGATGCAGATATAAATAGATCTAGTTACATGCATCTCTAATTAGATACAGATCTAATAATATGCAGGTCTGATGCGGGCCTAATAAGATGCAGACATGATTCAGATCTAATCAGATACAGTTCTATTTAGATCCCGATCTAATTAGATGCAGATATGATTCAGATCTGATTATGTTCAAGACTAATTAGATGCAGTTCTATTTGAATGAGGATCTAATTAGATGGAGAGTGCTGTGGACATTATTAGATGCAGATTTGAATATATCTAGTGACATGCAGTTCTAAATTGAAGGGGACTAATACGGGCCTAATAAAATGCAGACCTGATTCAGATATAATTAGATACATATCTATTTAGATGTTAGCCTAGTTAGATGCAGACCTAATGAGCTTTTAATTAGATGAAGGTCTGATGTTGGTCTAATTAGATGCAAATCTGATGCAGATTTCGATATGGATCTTCTAATTAGGCCTTAGATGTAGATATGATGGAGTCCTAATTAGATCTAAACTAGATGTATTCCTAATTAGAGGCAGACTAGATGCAGATATAATTAGATGCAGTTGTATTTAGAAGCGGATTGAATTAAATGCAGAGTTGATTCAGATCTGATTAGGTACGGGCATAATTAGATGCAAGCCTGATTCGGGCCTAATTAGATGCAGACCTGATTCAGTTCTAATTAGATGCAGATATATTTCGAGGTGGGCGTTATAAGATGCAGATCTGATAACGGCCTTATTAGATGCAGGTCTCATGAGGGCCTAATTAGATGCACAGCTGTGACAGATCTTTTTCTATATGGATCTTATTAGATGCAGATCTCATATAGGCCTAATAAGATGCAAACTTGCTACAGTCAAATTAGATGCAGATACGATGTGGAGCAAATTAGATACAGTTACATGCAGTTCCAATTAGATGCAGATCTAATTTGATACATGTCTAATCCCGGCCTAATTAAATGCACATCTAAATAGATATATTTACATGCAGATCTAATTAGATGCAGGTCTTATGCGGTCCTAATTAGATGCAGGCCTGATGCAGACTATTTAGATATGAATCTAATTAGATGCAGGCCCTTTTGAATATATATTTAGACTTAGATCTAATTAAATGCAGATTTGATGCAGATCTATTCAGATGCTGATTTGATGCAGATCTATTTAGATGCTGATTTGATGCAGGCCTAATTAGATGCAGAGTAGATGTAAGTCCATTTAGATGAAGACTTCATGCAGGCCTAATTATATGCATACCTGATGCGCGCTTAATTAGATGGAGGTCTGATGCTTGGTTAACTAGATGCAATCCTGATCTGATGGCGGCCTAATTAGATGCAGTTCTATTTAGATGCAGATCTACTTAGATGCACATCTGATGTGGGCCTAATTAGATCAGATCTATTTAGATCTAGATATAGGCAGTTCTAATTAGATGCAGGCTTGATTAGGGCTTAATCGTATGCAGACCTAAATCAGATCTAATTAGATGCAGTTCTATTTATGCGGATCTAATTAAATGCAGACCTGATTAAGATCTGGTTAGGTACGGCCCTAATTAGATGCAGTTCTTTTTTAGATGCAGGTCTGATGCGGGCCTAATTAGATGCAGACCTGATTCAGTTCTAATATTAGAGGCGGTTGTTCAGATATATTTAGAGGCGGGCGTTATTAGATCCAGATCTGATGCCGGCTAATTGGATGCAGTTGTCATGAGGGCATAATTAGATGCACACCTGGGACAGATCTTTTTCGATATGGATCTTATTAGATGCAGACATCATAGAGGCCTAATAAAATGCAGACTTGCTACAAGCAAAATTAGATGCAGTATATTTAGATGCGGATCCGATACGGAACAAATTAGATGCAGATCTCTTAAATGTGCAGTTCATGCAGTTCAAATTAGTTGCAGAACTCATTCGATGCTTGTCTGATGCCGGCCTAATTAGATGCACATCTAATAGATCTAGTTACATTCAGATCTAATTTGATGCAGGTTTTATGCATAACCTGATGCAGATCTATTTAGATATGGTTCTAATTAGTTGCAGACATTTTTGAATATCTTTTGAGATTTAGATCTAATTAAATGCAGATTTCATGCTGATCTATTTAGATGCAGGCATACAGGTCTATTTAGAAGAAGACTTCACGCAGGTCTAAGTAGATGCAGTTCTATTTAGATGCGGATCTAATTAATGCAGATATGGTGAGAGCCTAATTAGATGCAGATCAAATTTGATCTATTTACATGCAGTTCTTATCAAATGCAGACCTCATTAAACATAGACATCATTCAGATATAATTAGATGCAATTCAAATTAGATGCACACCTGATACAGATCTATTTAGATATGGATCTAATCAAATGTAAATATGAAGCAGGCCTAATTAGATGCAGTTATTACGAATTGCAATAAATTTATTTAGCTTATTTTTGTAGTTTTGAAAATAGCTGTACAAAATCAAGCAATCAATTTCAATAGTATCACTTATGTGGTTTTATAAAAATACGTTTTCAGGCGTTATATTTTCCTGCTGTTATATTTTCCGAAAAGGAATTTCTAGCAAATAATCAACAGCTTTGAATTAGTAAATTTTCTATCATGATTTGAACTTTAGGGTAGTATATCAGTGGAATTTAATTTCATGTATGTTAACTCTTACGTTAAAATTTTAAAATAAATTAAATAAATTTAATATTTTTCAACTTACTTGTATGAGGTGTTACCTTTGAAACTTTATTTGAATATTAAAGTTCATTTCATATCACTCTTTTAATACGAAATTACTGACACAAAGTTTTAATTGTTTTTAAATAATTTTCTACCACGCAAATTGTATTTCTTCAGAAAGCTATGATATTCTTCTCTTTCTATGATATTCGTTTCATGTTTTTTATAGTTTTAATTAATTAGAAATTAATTTCAGATTATGGGATTTTTCCATGAATTCCAAACATGTTATAACATAAAAATTGTTTTTTCACCGGTCCAATGTTCCAAAAATTATGATTTTAATTATATTCATTTAATAATTTCTGCAGATTATTATCAAAATTTTTAAAATATTGTTTGTATAATTTCCAAAAAATATATTCTATTTTTTTTCTTAAATTTGTTTGAATTTTTATTGCGTTTTCTTATCTCATCAAATATTTTATTGCAAAATTGTCTCCCGTTATTTAAAGTTAATGAAGAATAAATCTTTTTAAGATGTGTATAGTTTGTAAGACGAATAAAAAGAAAATTTGCAATCCTATAAAGTTAGAAGAAAAATTAATGGGATAATTGCGGATAATAAAAATTAATCGAAATAAGAAAATTCATGTAAACAATGGACAGTAGATATGCAAAATATTAAAAAACAAAAATATGTGTTTTATTGTCTGCAATCTGACGTTTTTATGGAATGAAATAATTGTATAAAAGTGACTTAACTGAAATTAAATATAAGTAATATTTTCGCTTGAATAGTTGCCTGTTTAAAAAAAATGATGAGATTTAATAGAATTTCTGAATATGATGCACTATCTGATAAAAACTAAAAAGAATTCTCTCAACCTTCAAGAAAAACAAACACATTTATTCCTGTTATATGGAAAATAACCGAAAAAAATGTAAGGTAGAACACATATACTTTCTCCAAAAGCTATCAGTTTTATAAATATCTCAATGCGTCTGATCTCTTCCATTTTCTTTTTTGAACTGTAGTATATTGAGTTTCATTTCATTCGAGGTATTCGAAAAGTAAGGCCGCAGTTTGTTGATGCTAAAATCAACAACTGTTCCTTCCGTTTTTTATTTTCTCTCCATTTTTTTTAAATGCACTTTTTATTTGCTACATAAATAACTCGAAAACTTTCTTACTTTTAACTTCTCCACATACACCTCTTTTAAAAAAAATGTTAGGTTTATTACCACAAAAATTATTTTGTTACTCTTTTCTAGCAATAGTAAGAATTGAGAGTTGATATTGATTTTCAAAAAATAGTTTAGTAGGAATATGAGAAAGTATGGGCATATATTTTTAAATGTTACTCTTAAAATTAGAGTGCGATTAGATGAACAGTTGAATTGTGTAAAATTACCATTGGAATTAACGTTTACAACTTATATTCGTGTAATAATTAACTAACATTATTAAATATATGTTAACATAATTAAAAAGAAAAGATCACATGACCAAATTGCATCAATGTCATGCCAAATAATTGATAACTGTAACCTAAAGATATTCTAAAGAAATATAATTATTCTAAAATTATGCTATAAACATATCATTTATCCATTATAATTTCGACACTACATGAAATTAATTGTTTGATTGAAATAAAACATGAAATGGAAATTATTAAATATTTTTTTAAATAGTACAAATGTAAATTTTGTCAAATTTTAAGTAAAATGCAGCAATTTTTCGAAATTATATCAACTAAGGTCCTGCATGACAGAGCAATGAGACGGAAAGTAATCTAATGTACTCTGAGTGACCATGGAATTTTGAATTTTCAATTAATATGAGTGAAAAAGTTTTTGCAACAGTAAGATTTAAACTAATCATGGAGAAAATTCGGCAAATTTGCTCTCAAGTGGCTGAAAAGTATGAAGATATAAAAGAAACAATACAAAGGATAAAAACTAAGGACTTAGAATTTAAAGAATTTACGGAATTCACCCAGAAATAGTAAAAAAAAAAAAACAATAAAGAGACACATCAACTCAGGGTCCTTGATGGGACACCGAGCTGGAGAAACTGAAAATTGACAAGAGCCTTGCATCACAGAGAAAATTGATAGAGCCTTACAACATCCTTATCTTACGATGTAAAAGCACTGAAGAGAGAATAAAGAGAAATAAATTTATAAAAATATGTATCAATATACAGAGGAATGTTAAGAAAGAAAAGTAAAGAATGCATTGAAAAGTTATGCAGTGAAATAATGAGAGTGAACTCTTTTGATCTCCCATGTAAATTAGTGTATGCCTCAGAAACGGCTGGGTGGTCGGTTGTACACAAGAAAAAATCCTGGGGAGGCTCTTTGTCTCATTCTACAGGGCAGATTAAAAAGAGTCACGAAGAGATTAGTAAGAGTAAGTTATAAACTTAAAGTTCCAATGAAATTTGAAACATATAAAAACATACATTATAAAAAACAAGCGCTTAAATTATAAAAATTATAAAATATATACATTTAAGTTCAAATTTTCCCCATTCAACAGATTAAACTGCGAATTATAATTTAATTTGTAAACCTGCAGTTTCCTGATAGAGTTTGTAATTTTGTACCCATTTTATTATTTAAAAAAATAAAATTTTAGGTGCTCTGTTTATATTTTCAAAAACAAAGGAAGGAAAAGGGAAAGAATCTTTCAGAGAAGCTGACTCTTGGTTTGTACATAGTAAGTGAGTAAGCACATTAGGAATTAAAAAAAATATATATATATTTTAGACTTTGCTCTGATATTAACATCAGAAAGAACTTTGATTATTTCATTTTTCGGAGAATTTCCCATTTAAGAATATTTTCTTGATATTAATGCGATATCTAATTACAAAAATTTAAAAGAAACGATCTCCATTCAAAGCCCTTTCTCTAAACTTTCAATATCTTTTATAAATTAAAATGCAACATAGCAGAAGTATGATGTAGAGAATTTCTAAGCAATTCGATATTTAAAATATATATATCGAGTTCATAAAAGTAGAGAAATATTAGGCAAATCTCAAGCTCAAAATGCTAGTTGTGAAAAGCATGTAAACATTTACCTAATACGGCATTTCTTAAAAATTGAATGTTGTGATGATAAATTGTTTTTCTTAATCATTAAAGACAGATTCGTATTGAAAAGTTCATAGCTGACTAATGATGTATTTACATCAACTAAATCGATTGAAGAAACTATTCACACATTTATCTTTTGTTAACAAGCCAAAATTACAACAATTTGTCGGAAGAGCTATTTCTTAGTCCATATTTTTTCTTTTTGTTTTAAAACCGTCCGTAACATTAACACAACAAAATCCCTCCTTATAATCAGGAGTATTGATATTCCATTGCAATTCTTGGTAGAAATAGTTTAATACACAATGACAAGAAGTACAAACTCGAATTCAGGTATACAAATGAAAGAACCGCGAAATTATAGAAGCATAAGCAACGGAGGAAGATGGAATAAAAAGAAAAGTGTTTAAGTAAGGGTTTTTTTTTGAGGGGAGTTGTCAGATTGTAGCATTACTATTTCAACCCTTTATTCTGAAGGGTATATCGTGAAAGGAGTTCTTTATTCTTGTAGTATCCAGAAATGTTCCTCCGTGTGCTAATCCTTTAATTTCCTGTCTTTCATTGTAGCGACGAAAATCATTCAGATCACAGGAGTAGCTTAAACAAAGCGAAGAAACACCCTTTGCAATTAAGATTTTATCAGAGCTTTGTCACTGACAATTTTTTTTTTTTTTTACTATTCTAGTAATACAATTGGAAGATCACAAACCGAATTTCTTTTATGTAAGTAATTGCTTTTTTGACTTATCGGATATACATGCGTGCAAAATTAAA
>JAPMOR010080350.1:0-20660 GCA_026543865.1 Argiope aurantia | reverse complement strand
TGACATTATATAAAAACTCTCCTTAAATTAAGAAAAGATAAAATAAACAAAATCCTCTATTACAAAGGCAGTAAACATCTCCACAATATCGAATTTTATAAATACATTTTTTGTATAGCATATCTTATTTACCATACGCTTTTCTACGCCTTCTTTTATCTAGTACCAGTATCACTCTCAGATCTCAATTCATGCTCTCTTAATTGACATCAAACTGATCTATTAAGCATAAAGTCCCAAATTTATTATTAGCTCCATTTTCATTATACTCTATATTGTCCTGTTCTGTAGAATCTCTAGCCTGATCAAAGTTACTTGTAGACTTATCTCAGGATTCGTACAGAGACGGCCCTTCTCTTCGAAATGGAGCAAACAAAGGGCGGGTGCTTCAATTATATTGCTGGCCCCTGATACGGACATCCGTTGCCGCATTTCCTTCCTAATCAAGAACATTGATTCAGGTACCATCCTACATCATTGTGGCGACCACACATTGAATTTATTTGTTATACTGCTTCGTTAGATAACTAGCAGTTGATATTCAGATATTCAGAAAAACAGTTCTTTGAGCATGATGGTATAAAATAAAATTTATCATCCGGAGCTTTTAGCAATTTTAAATTATTGAAAATATTTCTCTTCAATTCAAATTGCTAAAGATCTTTTTTTTTTGATGAGAAGAAACATATGAAAAAAATCACAAAATATATTTAAATTAGTAAAATTAAAGGAGTTTTTTTTTCGAATCATGAAAAAGCTAATTTGGTAAGATTCTTGCTAATTTGATTTCTGATCAGTTGACAAAAATGACTCTCAAATCTTTTTCTATCCCCAAACTTCCAATTCACATCAGCTCAACGGTATTTTATTATCTACGGATTTATTTCAGATCACGTTTTATGTATATCTAATCTTCTGTAGAATCCGGTTTTTAATAAATTTTAATATTAGGGTAATCAAGAAATCATCGTGGAATTAGATATTTTAGAAAAGAGCTAAAATTTTTCAATTTTTTTAAATTTAATTCATTCTGTATAACCTAATGTTTATTAAAAATTCATAATTTTTTAACTGGGATTTGTATTTTCAAATTTATTTTAATAAATATCATCATTTCGGTTTAAATTGCATTTCTAGTTCATTCAGACGCGATAAGTTTGGTCTGACATCCCGAAAAGCCATAAAATCTACAATCAAAATTCTGAATGACGTGATTAGTTTAGTTAAGTTCCACAAGGGATGTTCAAATGAAAAGGTGCGAAACGTCGTAACAACGTAACCGTTAACATATTTGCCTATGCCGCTATGGGAAAACGTAGCGAGACATCCAGGCATGCGATTGGAGTCTCCTGCGTAGATCGGAACATTCCCGGGCGCCCGCATGCGCTGGAGAGGGCAGAGGCACTTATAAAGAGTACCGTCAAATTCACGCTACTTGTTGAATTCCTCGTGCACAGAAGAATCATTAATTCCAATATGTACTGTGAAACACTCCGAAGAATACATTGGCCCATCAAGAACTAAAGACTGGGGCTACTCACGGAGGATGTGGTTCTGCTCCATAATAACGCGCGTCCACAAGTCTCCATGGTCACACAGGCGGAACTGGCCAAGTTCAAGTGAGAGCAGCACGATCATCTGCCCTACAGCCCGGACATGTCGCCCTGCGATTTTCATGTGTTTGGTCTCCTGAAAAAACATCTGAGAGGGAAGCTATTCAACACGGACGATGAACTCAAGGGCGCTATGAAGGTCTCGGTCACGTCAGGGCCACAGGAATTCTGCAAACAAGGAATCCTTCTGCTCGTTTATCAATGGGATCGTTGTGCTCAGGCCTATGGTGTATACTTTGAATAAAGTCTTCATTTATAACAACAGTGTCATTTTTTATCCTTTCATTTGAATACCCCTTGTATATTTTACTTAAAATTTTATATTTCTTAATAATGGTTTAGACATTAAACTACAATTTCAGATGATTCCATTTCAGTAATGAATTCTAAAATTTCACTAAAAGTCTACTGTTTAACGTAGCCACTTACCTTAACTGTATAATTTTTATATAAACTTTATTTTTATTTTATATAAAAAATAATCGTTTGTATATATGAATTTTATTTGAATTGCAATATATGGTTATATTAAAGAAATCTCTTCATATGTTATGATAATTTTTGGTGCCCTGGGGAAACATAATCTGCTTAAATATTTACAAAAAAAAGTACAATTATTTTACTACTATCAAATTTTCTTCTGTGAAAATGAAAATTCCCATTATACATAAACTATATTTATTTAGAAATAATATTCTTATATTCATTGAAATAACAAAAAGAAAACATGAAGTATTTTTATTTGTAAAATTAAAATCATTATAAATGGATGAAAATTAGTTTTTCTTTTGAAGAATTTAACCTGATGAATCAAACGAACAAACTAGTTTGTGGTAAACCCTACACAGGAAGTGTTAATGTGTTTTAAATTCAATATTTGCCTAATCTTATAATTTATCTTTTCTTCTACAAATGTGTTATTTATATATATATATATATATATATATATGCTGGATGCAGTACTTTTGCATATATATAAGCAAAAAAACATGGTGTAAAGAATTTTGTATTTTTCCGCCCGTTTTACAAAATTTTATAGTAATTATTTATTAAAGTTTTGGAACATTAAGACTTAGTAATCGAAATAAATATTACAATTTCTATTAAATTTTAGAAGAACAAGGGATATTTCTTTCAAGTTCTTCTAATATACACCATAAATTGAAATTAATTTTCTGAATATTTGAAGATATTCTGTGTTCAACACTATGAAATAAAAGGGCATTTATATTTCCTCTAAACGGAAAATCGTTGTCTCTTCTCTTATAGACAAAATTATTTTAAAATGCCTCAAAGCAATTCATTTATCTTTAATTTTATTTCTCTTGATCGAAAGAAAAAGAAAAAAGAAAGAGAAAGAAAGAGAAACAAAAACTAATAATCAGATATACAGAATTTCAAGAATGAAAGTTTCGGAATATTTTGATTGCTCGTAATAATCTTATGCAAAGACGTAAAAAAATATTCACCCAAGTTGTAAATTGTTTCATTACAAATCTGCATACCTCCTAATATTAAATGATTTACTTTCGTGTTATTTCGTTATTTTTGTGTTATTTCGAAAACATATTCTGATTTACTCAATGAAAGATTGTAATAAAAACAAGAATCAATATTAATACCACACACAGGATGAAATCAACTTTACATGAAGAAAATAAATGCTTTATGCTCCACTTTAGAATCTAAATGAATAAATACAAGATGGTGGTAACGAAAATAAAATGCTCTTTTCAAAAAAAAAAAAGGATAATTTAATTTCAGAAGGAAATGAATAATGGAATTTAAGATATATTTCATTACTTCAAATATATATTAAGTTTTAGTTCTGTGCAGTATTTCCAAATGTCTTGTGGTTTTTGCATTCATTTAAAAGAAATTTCTTCTTTAATAATAATTACTGATGTATCGTCTTCATGTCGGATGTTTCAAAACTGTCGGAAAAATAATTAGATTTAAAATCAAATTGGAATATTGGATCGAATTTATAGAGGTGTAAATCATCATGCAATACATGGTTATAAATCATTTTAAAAAAATCTTTGATTAATATATGTGTCTTGTGCTACTGAAGTCGAAAAACGACGGAGAGAGAATTTTAAAAGATCTTAAATTGATAATTAAAAGATCGTGTTTTTTAATAATTCATGGAAACTTTTCAAAGGATTTGTCACCAACATTAATGCTGGATCCACACCATCGACGTAAAACTGTTATTAAAGAACTTTAAAATGTCAAGAATGATATTTCTCATATCATTAAAAAAGACTTTATTTAGAGTTTTAAAATGCTGTAAGAATTGTCAGAGGTTATCACAAAAATACTAATTAATTTGTCATAATTAAATTTTAATCTGAATTAAATTTAATTCCAATTAAATTTTTAACACCAGTTTGAAAGGTCTCCACAAAATTTTCTCGCATACTTTCAAATCAAGGTATTATCACAGAGAACGATTTGTTTGGCATTGGCATATAATACTTATAAAATATTAATCTTTGGCAGGAACTTAGCATTTTTATTGAATCTATTGTGTGATCCTTGGCAACTTATATTCAAACAGCTGCACAGATAGACTTCCTCTAAATGGTATTTTGCTCAAAACTTGATAGAAATTTACAAATTTGATGTTAAAATCGTACATTTCATCCATATAACTCAAGGCATTCGTGAGTTACCTTTGCCACGCACAGACAGATAGACAAACAAACATTTTACAAAAGCGTGTTTTTCGAACTCAGGGAGGTCTAAAACATAGGGATTCGTCAAATTCTTGATTTGGAATTTTTTGACAATTGCAATAATTTCTTTATACTTTATATACGAAAAAGAAAAAAGGCTCGAAGTATACATTATCTCTTTCAAAGTATATGTTTGCTAAATTTTATAGTTGTTGATAGGACAGCCTGGAGTGTAGATCACCACACATATATATATATATATATAACTAGAAAAAAATGGCGTTCTGAAAATATAAAGCATTTTTATTTAAGCGTTCCATTAAAATAGAAAATCCTTGCTTTCACTCAATTTCACACTTTCAGCAAACTCATCCTCCTTTCCACAGGACAAAAGGCAAAAAATTAAGCTCTAAGATGGATTTTCTCACCCTTCTTTCGCTGCTTAACTCTCAAGGTTATAAAAATGACAAGATACAATGGACGACGCATCAGCTCCAGGGTGTGAAATAACCAGATTTTTCACATAACCCTCTTGAAGGCTAAGCTGACAAATTTCCTAGAAGTAACTGCAAAAAGAAAATGACATATTTTCAGTCAACATTATAAGCTCGTTGGAAGCTTTCTTTTGCCTTAAAGCTCCCAGCTGCCAGCTAAGAAAGGACACGAAAAACTCATTAAATGCGCGAAAATAGCTGAAATGTTTCGTAGATCCGTCGCCGTCATAGAGTCATGAAGAAAAGAACCAACGTCAGCACCATGTAGTACCTTTAATAGGTTCTATAAGAAAAGGATTTTAGCTATGATTGTTTGAGAGAGTTTTGCTCCTATGGAGTGGAAATGGATTAACTCAGCAGTTAAAGAAGAATGGGTTTATTTTCTTCTGATGAAATAAGATTTAAAATAGTTTCGTAGAGTTTTAAATGAATATCTTTGTGTGTATTTATTGATACTTTTTGACTCTGATTATCAATTTTATTTGGTTTTTTCTACGCGGTTATTTAGTTAACATCCTCCTTGTCTACATGTTCTACGTTTGTGAAGATAATAATTGTATATAAATTTGGCATACTTCCAGGTGGGCTAATGTTTTGGAAATTTTCTACAGTTTTGTCCCTAATTTACCCTCGTTCTGACATCTAAATTAGTTGCCATTCCATCAGAATTACAGGTGGTTGTCAAAATAAGTGAAACACCTTAGATTTATAAAGAATTGTTTATTAGTATTGTGTAGGACCGCCTTTGGCATGTAATACAGCTTGGATTCGCCTAGGAATCGATTCATACAAGTGATGAATAGTGTTTAGAGGAATATTGTACCATTCTTCCTGGATATATTGTGAAAGTTCTGGATGAGATGCCGGTGGAGGATATCGATTCCGTAATGAACGCTCTAAAATAGAACATAACGGCTCCATTATATTCCTGTTGGGTGACTGTGAGGACCAAGGCAGATGTTTGACTTCATTCTCGTGTTCATCAAACCAAGATTAGACAAATCTCGCTGTATGGATAGGTGCATTATCATCATAAAAAATTTCATCTCTTGCAGGAAACAAAGTTTGCATCATAGGATGGATTCAGTGAGCTAAAATTTTTCTATGCTTCTCCCCAGTGATCCTTCCTTTCAGTGTTACGATTACCCCAGCTGTAAACCACGAGCCATATCATGAGAGATACATCCACATGCTTGACAGTTGGAAGGAGACAATCATGATCATAGACTTGTTCAGTTGTCCTCCAAACGTGCACCCGTTCTGTTGTAGGGGAAAATGTGAAAGAACATTCGTCAGACCTTATTACTTTCTTCCACTTATTAATCGATTAGGTTTTGTGTGTCTGACACCACTGTAGACGACGTTTAGCATTAACCTCTGTGACAATTGGCTTAGAATTTCTTCTCTGCTATAAATTTTCTGTTTATGAAGATGCCTTCTAACTGTAATCACTGACACTGGAGAATCCAAATGGGTACTGAGATCTGCAGTCACTTTTGCTGCAGTTGTTCGCTTTTTAGACATTACTATGCGCTTCAAAACCCGTCGGTCTCTTTCACTGAGCTTCTCTTTCGACACACTATTTTGCATTGACAAGCTTGTCTTGTCGTGACTTTAGACACCGTACCTCTAGAAAAGCCTAAAAGTCGGGATGTTCCGGTCACGTTTGCTCCAGCTAGACGGGCTCCTACAATTTGGTCTCTTTGAAAACCAGAGAAGTCCGACATTTTACGCTTTTGAAAAAAAAAATCCAAGATTTGCATAATTTCAATGAAGTAAACACATGCCACCAGAATATATACATTGCTATTTATAAAACAGACTGGTGACTATTATTATATTTTAATGCTTACGGAGCGCATTCAAAAATGTCTCTTTTATTCACAGGTGTTTCCATAATTTTGATAAGTTCCTGTATATCATACAGGCATGCTACGATTGCATCTGAAACAAACTATCACCATTAAGCCGAAATGGATATTCTCCTGATTAACCTCAAATATAGTTTCCTGTCTTTATTTTAGTCCCTAATTTGCCATAATTCCATTATCTCAATCAGCGGAAGCTATGGCGTCTTAAAATTATAAGCTAAACAAACACTTCTCATTTTCACAAAAAATATTTCTTCAATTCAAAACAGAGCAAACAAAAGAAAAACACCCCAATCAGGTTTCGGCATGCGTGGCGCGTATACATGGGGCCATATTTTCCTTTGAATTTAAAATCCTATCTCTGCAATCTCCTCTGCCATGTTTTCCGTTCTGGTTCCAATAAACATACAAATGGGTTTGTCTCTATCCTGTTTTACGTAAGTAAAATCAATGTTCAGAAAAAAGAGAAAGAAGTTATTTTTCTTGTCTTTTATTTAGTGCATAATTATTATATTATAATAAAATTATATAAAAATTTGTGAGGCCGAGAATTCTAGCTGATTTTCCACTAAAGATCAAATATTTCGTTGGAATCTTGTGTTTGCTATATGAAGACAAAAAAAAACAAATAAATTATTTAATTAAGTTTTCTTTCTAACTAAAAGATATGTATTTCTAGACGAGATGTTATTAACAATGACAGATGGCAATTATTATAACAATAACAATTATAATAATAAGTAACAATAACGAGTTGTTAAATATTCAAGATTTGATTGATATATATTAACTAATGAAAATCAATTTTAGCTTAGAAATAAAGTAAATATATTATTTGTTTTACACTTTAGATATATGATAACATTAAAGGTTTTGTTTTCTTATAATGGGATTCTTTTCTATTCATAACGTTCTTGAAAGTTCAGATCAAAGTTAATGAGCAAATAAAATTGAAAAAATGAGTGACCCATTTCCAAACAAATTTAATCCGGAATACAAAATTTTAAAAAATTCTGAAAGAAAATATGAGTACAAGTTTTCAATTTAGTTCTTTAAACGAGAATATAATGAATCAGCAAAACTATAAAGCAATAAAATTGCAGAGCTAATCTCATTAATCTTTGCTATTTATTCAATCTCAGGTTGATTCGCCCATAGATACGTCAATCAACTTAACATAAAATAGAAACCTTTCTTAGTTGCTAGAACTCAAAAAGTTGGAATTTTGCATCCAGTAAGGATGCAGACCAAACATGGCGAGACACTTTTGACTCAGTCCGCGTTACAGACGAAGGCGGTAAATTATATATATTGATTGCAAATAAATAAACATCGAAACTGTTTTTAATCCATTTTTAGTGGAGATTTAGCTTGGAATTGGAGAGAAGCCTTTCAATTTCTACCATCATGATTCATCGCATTGGAACTTTTATCTTTGATAACATAAATCAAATACTTTTAAATCATATTTTAGTCTTGTTTTCATCTATTTTTTTTATGGATTTTGTATGGTTTCACAAAAAATGCTTTTTTGGCTAAAATAGGAAAACAAATGCATCAGATAAATGTTCATGTTTTAATTACCCATAAGCCATCAAAAGTAAGTTGTTGAGAAGCCAAAGAAATTATTTCCCCTTTACTGCATCTTTCACTTTCAAAAGTTTTAATCCAGTTAAATCTCCTCTGAATTCTTAACTAACTCTGTCTCATGTAGGAACTCCGATCCATTAATAAAATGTTATTAATTGTTAAAATGCCTTGAACTAAGAGTTTCTGAATCTTACGAGTTAAAAGTATCACCATGACGGTAAAATCATTTAAAATTAGCAAAGATATTTTATCCGAAGGAAAATAAGAAAAGCATGTCTTTGTTAATTAATGAGAGTTTTTGTTTGTGTCTGAATATTTTCTACAACAAAAGTATTAAACAACAAATAACAGTTGTAGATAAATTGAGTTTACATTCAAATAAAGATGCATAAAAAATCTTTCAAGTGTTTTTAGTCAATTTGGCAACATCTATTCCTTGTAATTTCACTTTTAGTTAATTTCCCTTTTTTAACTGTAATTGCGATTTTTTTTTAAAAAAATTTCAAACATTTTTTAAACAAACTTTCAAACAATTTTAAATTCGAACCTTTTTTAGATGCATTTTCAATTGTATTTGAAATTTTCCACCTCAAATTAAATACAATCAATGTAAGAAATTATATAATAGTTCTGAAAATTGGTCGATTCCATGAGTAGTTTTTAAGCTCTTTTTTAGAGACATTTTTATAAAAAAAAAGCATTTTTTTATCATGTGACAACATGATTTTGTTTTGGTTATGGGTTTTGAAGCTCGAAATCTCGTAGGTAATGAATATTGAAGCTCTAAATCACGTAGGCAATGAATAAAACAAAAACGACAATTTTCATCATCTTTTAATCGCATCTATTTTTTTACCTGCTTTTACCAGTATTTCATTATTATTATGCATGCTTCTTTGAACGCAGATGCGTTTTTAAAAGGTTGACCTGCTTTTACCAGTATTGCTTTATTATTACGTATGCTTCTTTGACAGCAGATGCGTTTTTAAAAGGTTGACGTAGAACTATGACATCATAGCTGTTATTTTTATGGAATGTAATTTTTTTCAGAGGAAATTAAATAATTTAATTTTTATAATATGTTAAACAAAACTTCACTCGCGTTTAATAAAAGTTTTGATAAAAGTATTTCCTCTTTCCCCCAGTGGGGAAATATCACTTCTTTCGTTCTTAAGTGGGAAATATTGAAGGATTTGACTCCTGTTCCAAGATTAATCCATTATGAAACTGTTTAATGATCTCAGAAATAAGAAAATAGCAGTTTGTGTTTACAAAAATATTGTTTTCATAAAAAATCTATGTAAATTAATATGTTTAAAATTTTACTGGTAAATGGTTTATCATTTGAAAATCGCATTCCAAACGTAGCATTTTATTTTTTTTTTTTACTTTTTGTGAGAAAATGATGTTGTTTTGGTTAGGGGGTTTTGAAGATAGAAATCGTGTAGGCAATAAATAAAGTATAAATGGCAATTTTCATTTTCAATTTTTTCTTGGCTGGCAAAAAAGTTTTGGAGCTCTCGTAAACCGTTTTAAACTGGTTAAGGACTTAAATTAATTAAGACAAATAATGACTTAAAAATAATAATGTTCTCACATGATAACTTGAAATTTGCGATCGTAGATATCATTTTTTAAAATATTTTTTATCATTTAACTTAATTTACTATCGAAAAAAAACATGAAAATGACTTAGAGATTCATGGTAAATCAACATATAAATAAATAAAGGAAACACGTAATAAATGAATGAAGTAAAGTAGTCAAAAAAGAGAACAAGTTTTGTGATACGTTTGCTTATTATTTCTTGAAACTCAGTTTTCCAAAACCGTGTTTAAAAATGAGAGAAAAAGACTGTCAAACGAAATCTCTTTACATTTCAAAACTAACTATTTACTTAATACGCTGGGTGGGAAATAAAATAAAAGAATATAAATTTTTCCCGCTACAGATGGCTGAATTTTATTCGCCAATAAAAACAAAGAGGATTTTAAATTTGCATTTGAATCTTAAATAAGTGGAACTGAGACTATAATAAATGTTTAGAGGACTAAAAATGTCTCTTCGAGTTCCTGTAAATCTCTATAAGCAAAATGGAAGATTCTTTATTTTTATGGATACAATTTAAAGTTTGCATAAATATTTTTTGGTATATTGTGCGTGGAGAGGGAAGTGAGTGTGTTATGTTTCGTAACACCTGCGTGTTGGAAGCATTGTGTTCATTGTTTTTGAAGCAAATAATCCAACGCATGTTCAATGAAATCAAGATATGGGCTCTAGGCAGGGCCCTTAATCACATCATGATAGTAATAAAGGACCCATAACTTGTGAATATAAGCAGTATGATTTGGGTCGTTAACCTGGAACAATTAAAAATGTCTTAAGATTTCCGCATTGCTCAAGGGTTCATAGGTAGCCATATTTATTCGTTGTATCATCTATAAAGTCTAAGTTCCGAACACCAAACCCTTCCATAAGCCCCAGATTAATTAGTTGCCATCTCCATATTTTACAGTATGTAGTAAATTTTTCATATGCAATTTTGTGATTTGTGTGTGCCAGTTTTTTTGAAAGCTATTCTTTCCAAAAATGTTGTATTTGCTTTCATTCACAAAAATAACGCTTTCCTAAGATTCATTGCGAGATAACTGCTTTATATATACTTTACTGATTCGAGTTGCTTTTCGATCTGCTTTGCTGATGTACAATTTTTTAAAAGCTATTCTGCAGTGACAATTGTGTTTTCTTAAAACATTTCGAACAATGTTAGGATTTATAGATTTCTGGAGGCTAATTTTACTTTCAGAGTCAATGTTACAGAAATAATTCTTGGATTAAAGTGATCTTGTCTCACAATTCACCTCTCCTGCTAACTAGATGTCCTTGCACGACTTGATTTTTGTTTGCTTTCAATACTATTTTTTTTAACCTGCGAATAGTATTAAAGCATCAAATTTACTGATTTTCGAGACTTTTCTTATGCATTTCTCTGTTATTCCATTTTTCCTATTATTTTATTTCCAGATTACGCATATCAAACGAAATATCCAGTCATTACTTCATACAAAACCTTTTTTAATGATATTTCATGTCTAAAAGAATAATCTAAAAAATAGTTATAAATCAAATTTTATTCATGCGGCGTTTTTAAATTTTTGTTTCGGTGTCCCTATAGTTTTTTATAACATTTTTGGTTTTTAAATTTTATTTAAAAAGTAATTATTAAAATGTATTCTAAATTTTATTAAAATGTAATTCTAAACTAGAACCAAAATTTCCCTTATTTAGTCAAATAAAAAATGTCAAATTAATTTTGTTTTATTGAGATTAACATTTTTATAAGTGGCTTTACGGGTTATTCATGCCAAATGCTCCACATATTTTTTTAGTAACTGTATATCCTTTTTCCCTATTTAAACTCTGGTTATAAAACTGAGAAAAATTTATTGATCAAAATGCACTCAGACGATCACTTAACTTTACGAATGCATTACATATTACATTGCATTCAACATTACATATCTATATCTGTTTCAAACCATTGTCGAACAAAATCTCATATCACAAATAGTACTCTCATAATTGAAATCAAATGCGTGCTGTATGTTCAAAGACCATAATTTATTATGTTGCCAATTATTTCAAATAACAGAACTATGGTCCTCATTAAAATTCTAGATCTTGACTACTCACCGCGTTTCCTCTGAATTAATCCTTTTATTCTAAGATAGAGCCAACAAAGAGCGTTCCAATTATATTCTTGAGTGTGTGCTGTGAACATTCTGTGCCCATTTCCATCAGATCTGGAGACCTTGGCCCTACAATCGGTTTAGAGTTTTGATGTAATATTGTTGGAACACAAAAATGATTTTCTTCATTCTCCGAGATTTTAAGATCAATATTCAAGGTTACATATTGGGTAGGTGGAAGTTAAGATAAAATTCTTGGATTTATACGATGTGCTTAAAAATCTCTCTGACCAAAAGTTTATGGCAAAATATTTTCGATTTTCTTTTATTAACTAAGTAAGTATTAGGAATAAATACATTTTAATTGAGAATTCTACACCGAAATGAATAACAAAATGCTTCTTTTCAATTATTAGACTAAATTATATACATTCTAGAAAGATGAAAAAAACTTTTATTTGTTACTTATGTGGTATATAGTTTAAGAAAAAAAAACTAATTAATATGTTATGCTATAACAGATTCATCATCGTTTAGTTGCTTGCAAGCTTGCAAATTTTTAAAAGAAAATAACGAAGTTTGGCATTTAAAGAAAACTATATCTTGACGATATGACGAAGTGACATTATGACTCTCCGACCTGCCCGAAGGTACACGGATAAAAGTACTGAATGACCGGACCGCCGCAACAGCAACACTGGCGGGAACTGTAGTTGAATCCGAAGGGTCATTACCGGCCACGGTACAACCCTTCCCGAAGGAAGTACATCCCGTCATCAACAAGAGGAGCTTGATCTACCACCTTTCCGCGTACCTTCCAGGATGGCTAGATCCAACCACCATACCGGAAGCCTCTCATCCTCATCTCTACGTGTCCCCCCGGGGGTTTTGACTATATATAAATTTATTTTATACTAATGAAAGACATTTACACACATTATTTATAAAATTTAAAGGCAGATTAGGCAGACAGAAGCAAAATTTTTTACAAACAGAAAATTAGGTCTGAAACTCAAAAAGGCAGGTTTCGTAGTGGCTTTTCGTCAGAAAATTTAGAAAAAATAAGGAATACGCCAGAAAAATTTGCATTACAGATTTAAATTAATACAAATATTTAATGATACAATCACACATTTGCATGAAAAGCGGCATGCCCTTAAAGAAGACAGACTGACAGATAGGGTAGCGGCACGTAGGAAGCAGATACAAACTAGAAATCTTTGGAGAATTAAAGATAGTGTTCATATGACATTTCCATTTGGTATTTATAAAAAGGTTTGTTGCATTTTACTAAATTCGTGTTCCATTAAATCTGTGATGTACATTCTATCTTGTAAAACATTTACTTTTTTTACTTAATTTTTTTCACTCAGTTCACTGACAAAAAAAAATTTTTTGAAACAATTTCATTTGTATTTACAGTGCTCTTGTTGGAAATTCTTGTTTCTGTATGCTTGACATACCATTTAAGTTAATAGGAGATTTCTTTTGGACTCACTATAGACATGTCTTACTGTTTTCTAGAAGTACTTCAGGAAACAAATGTAATTTATATTCATTCGTATGCCCTTATATCTGTGCTTAATGGAATGAATTATCGTACTTATTTTGGAAACAGTGTGTGAACTTTATTATAGAAAATCGTATACTATAGGAGATAAGGATGCTTTATTACACAGGAAATTACAAAACACAGCTAAAACAATCTCAAAGAAAGCTCTTGCAGAAATCAGTAGCTTACAAGGAAGCAATAAAGTACTATTAAGCGTTAACAACAGCACAGTCTCTCAAAGTACAGATAGAGAGCTCGTTTCTTAATCAAAATGATAATTGATTTTTCTTGTGAACTGTTCACTTTTTACAGTTCTCAAAAGGAGTATGTAATCATCAAGAAAGATGCTTTGAATCTCGTCTTCTGATACAGATATAGTCGTAAATCTTTTATTTTCCAGAATCTTCCTTTGTGTCACATTCATTGCTAAGCCATCAAGTTTATTGCCACGGTTAAAGGTCATTGACCTATCAACCATTCATTTTCCATTTTGAATTCCTATAAATATCCACCTTTTCAGTTAGAGGAAAGTAATATTACGGATTTAACAGGTTTTCCGAAAGGTTCTTGAAGATAAATGCGATGTAAGTTTTTATTGTTAAAAAGATAAATGTGTTTCAAATTTTTTTTTCAACGTCGCAGCTGAAAGTAAAGAATTCAAACTTCCATGGATAACGATGGAATTAAGTTTCCAAATAAAATCGATGTAATATATTTATTCTTATATTTTTTATAATCATAATGATTGAATAATGCTCTATTATCAAATATTTATACGTGGAAGTTTTTTTTTATATTGAATAAAGTCATATAATTGCAATAAGCTTCTTTAAATTTAGAAATAATAATCTTTCAGCATATTTATAGTTAGAAACATAAAGATTTGTGCTTGTATAAATGAATACAATCGAAACATTTTACTAAATTTCATTTTTTCCATATAGAAAGCCATATAAAAAGTTTTCTCATTTCTTATTAATAATCTCCACAAAATTTACATTCATTTCCCGCATCTTAATTAAGGTAACTTTGGAAATTGTGTCTAGTTCAGCTCAGTTATATCAACGTCCTGTTTTAAGGCACTATTAGGGCTATGGGCTATTTTGGAACTAACCTCGTAATATTGAAATGCTGTTAGATAACGAGGGAGACACCTGAGCTGCCACAGTTTCTATCCAAATTTCATACCACATCAAACGGAGGACGTCTGGAAAGAATTCAATGTGAACCAGACCTGCTTACACGACGTTTCGTCGCTGGAATCTATTTTGAGCGTGAAACCCTCCAATTCCAAATCTAAGATCTCACCATCAGGCCACACCGCCGTCGGAAAATGCGTCCAGATCCAATGCTTAGGAAAAAAATTCTTTTTCATCTTTATTCAAACATCCTCTTTTCATATATTTTTATATATAATTCAAATATATCGAAATCCATAAATTTCATTTTTATGCTTTTATTACTTTTCAAGAATTGCTTAAATTTTATTAATGATTATCTTATTAAACTATTGCATTAAAAGAAAAATAATAATAATGTTAGCAAGGAAATTTTTATATAGTTTCTTGTTCAAGAAATGATTGTGAATAATAGTAAGCTTAAAAATAAGTTTCGCTTAATTTCTAAATATATGGTTAAAACGTTCTTTTGAATTATAATTAAAAATTAATATAATTCAGAAAAGTGTTCCTATATTTACAGTAACTAAGACAGTTATTGAATTGCTTCTGAAGGTTTATTTAAATATTTTTTGAAAACAAACGCATAGTAGCAATTTCCAATACAATTATATAACATTCAATTAACCATAAAAAATCTTGTATACAATTGAAATAAATATACAAAATTAATTAGAGGTAGGTTTTTAGTGAATTTTTTTTTTCTTCTTTCGATTTAGATCGGAATTTTTAAATGGTTCATGTTTATATCTGTTTGAAGAAATTAAAATCTTTCGCTAATACAAATATAATTTCGTTTAAAATTTCCGCTATATATATATATATATTATAATGATAAGCTGAAATTCCATGTAAAGTTGTTATTCTTACATATTAAGAGAATTCATTTTGTCATATCAACGGCAGTGATGAGTTGCGAATTTCACAAAGAAAAAAAAATCATGTTTTGCATTTCACTTGTAAAATAAACATAAAGCATTCTAATTGGTAATGCTTGGAAAATGGTTTAAAGAATTAACAAATAAAATTGACGAAATCAGTACAGTTTTTGAGGCTGGGGGGGGGGTCTATCACTGTTTGATTTTACTATATCTTTCGAGATAGGAGTGCATAAAGAAGAAAGAATAATGACGTATCTAGAGGGTTCTTAAAATTTTATTTGAAATAAAAAGTGGCGAAAATGTTGCATTACTTACGCAAGGGTGATGTATGTGGCCATTGTATACATACTTACTGGGGATGGAGTTCCATATAAAACTAAAATTGACGAAATTGGTCCAACTATTCAGTATGAGTGGCTAGTTCTTTGATTTTGACACTTAAAATACATAGATTTTATATGAATAGGTCTCGTTTGTTAAAATTTCTCTTTCATTTTTTTTATAATTTAAATAATTTTTCTTTTGTTGCTGTTTGAAAAAATGAAGCATTATTACACAATCCATATCTCAAATGTTTTCATATTGATCTTTTACTTAAATAATTTTTCAGTCCCAATATTATGAGCAATTTATCAATAAAGCAATTTTAGCAATCAATTTAATTTTGAAATTTTTTTTTCTTGTGATATGTTACACAAAAGAAATTTATCAAATGCTAGTAAAGTGTATTTCCAAAACCGAAAATGTAGTAAATCTTTAAGAAATGAATTAAATATGTTTTCCTTGACTAAAATGTCTTTT
Source organism: Argiope aurantia (assembly GCA_026543865.1). Lineage (NCBI taxonomy): Eukaryota > Metazoa > Arthropoda > Arachnida > Araneae > Araneidae > Argiope > Argiope aurantia. Next base: position 4,310 of record JAPMOR010080350.1, on the reverse strand, counting down.
CCTTTAAGACAAATTTAATTTTTTTTAATGTACACACTTAGTCAACTAAACAGAACAAAATTAGTTTTATTAAATCTTTTCTGTATTAAACATAAAATAAATTTTATTTTGAACCATTAAAAAGCCATAAATCGCATATTTCACTTTATTATTTATTCTTAAGATATAAATTAGTTGTAGTTTAATTAATGTTTACCAAACCTCTACTATAAATGAAGCTCTATATGTATATTTGAGTGTGGTGGTGTTTTATATGACAAACTATTTGGCAAAGAGCTAAAATACAAGTAAGTTATTGAAGAGCAAAAATTGCATATATTTTTATTTAAATTTGAATTTTTGTTAATCAATAACTGAGAGGAATTTTTGTGTTTTCCGCCACAGCTCTCAAAAATATAATTGCATAAAAATGATAATTATGCAATTTTAGAATTTTAAAAATATTTTCGATTATACTAATTTAATTGTAATCAAAAATTTTCCTGAAATTTTACAGTTTTTTTACATACCTTTCAACAACAGACTTTATTGTTGAAATAGAATAAAAATCTTCTTCAATTGTTACATCAAATATTTAATCTTGGCTATTTCCTTAATCTTAATCTTCAATTTTTAAAAACTAAGAAAAAGTGATTTTGCTTATTATCTAAAAGTATAGTGACTTATGGTACTTTACTAGCCCGCTGACAGCTATTTGTCAGCAATTTAAGCCGAGTGAGCGTCTCTTTTTTTTACAGTAGCGCCAACTAGGGCCAACAGTACGACTTAGCTACTCACAAGTCACAACCCTTCTTACGGAGCGGACTTCATTCATGCATTTCATTCACTCATCCAGAGATCGTAATTTAGACCTGAATCAGAGAACGATCACCTCTGAACCAGTAACCTGTGGAGCTTGATTTATATGTATTAGTATTTTTTTAAGAGTCCTTATATCTGCAAGGAAGAAGTTTTAGTCGGACGCGACTCCAAGGGGTTTCTGAAAGTGTATTTAGAACGAAATGATAAAACTTTATTTCTAACCAATATATTGCCCTAGAGGAGATCAATGCATTCCATGAGCTGTTCAAGAAAGAAAAGAGAGAATCAAATTTACGCAAGTGATTATGGCACAGCACGCTATATTATAGCAAAAAGGTACGGAGAAGATCTGGTTAGGGCTGTTTCAAATTCAGGCTGTCTTATTTTCGCCAAAGTTTGCAATTACCAAAAATAACTCTGAAATTTGGAATTATAAATAGTCCATCATCAACCGCAATCGGAGGAAGAAATTGATATTCATTTTCTGGGAAATGGCCAATGGAATGGCTGAACATGCGTAACTGATTATTTCTTCAAGTTCTTAAAGTGTTCGCGGATTTGTCTCGTACACCAATTTTTTATGTGACCCCAAAGGAAGAAATAACCGTGTTTGAAATCAGGTGAATAGTGTGGCAGTGCATTTCCTTTTCCATGAAGCATGGATAATTTAAAGCAATTGCACGGTTATCAAAATATTCCTCTAAGAAATGGAAAACGTCAGCAGTCCTGTGAGGACAGCACCATCTTGCATAAACCAAGATGTCACGGATGATTCGATTAAGGTATTTTCAACCTCACAAAATCTTGTAAAATTTGAATATGTCGTTTTAAAGCCATTGTATCATGTAGAAAAAGCGGTCCAATTAGTCCTCTACTGGAAACAACTGCCCATACAGTGAATGTTTGAGAATAGAGGGGTTACAGTTCGTCAATTTTGCTTTCTGACGAATCTATCGAGATGAAAATGTGCTTTATCTGAAAACCATATAGAGTTCAAATCAATATTGCCACTGTCAATCTTGTCCATCAATTCATTCGCAAACATATTCTTTTTCCCTATGGATGAGGTATGAAGTGATTGCTGTGTTGAATTTTGCACGGGAACAAAGTTAAGCATTCATGCATTATGGTTTGCACTATGATTTTCTCACATGCATACGGTTCCAGTTTTTTAACTGATTTTCTAAAGAAGTGTGCAATTGTTTCCTCGTCGGCCTGTACGTTTGCTTCTGTAATAGCAAAATGGTGTCGTGAACAGTTTCGACTTTCTCATCCACAACACTACCTGTTCGTTTGAATTTCTGGTATAATTGCCTCTTTGAATTCGGCTGTAAACCTTTAGAGAATGGAATTCGCACTGAAAACTTCTTATGGTTGCAGTAATACTCTCGTCTAATTAGTAGAATTCCTTTACACGAAAAATCCTTTCCTCCAACGAAAATGTCACTTTCCTACAGAATCTGTTGTTCAGCTCTCTACTGCTCCTTCAATCACCGAACATTCCTTTTAAAGTCGAAACAGAAACTCCTTCTGAAGCTGCATATTTTAATGATTTGTACGCAGAAGAACGATATAAAGGGACATACACCGTCATCTATCGACAACATTTGGAATTTAAACCAAAAGCTATAGGAGAAAAAATTTAGACGCTGCCACGTAAATTTTCTGCAAGAATTGTTTCTTAATTTCAACTGTTTTCTTATTTTGGCATTTTTGAAAATCATCACTCTATTTCAGTATATCCTGTGCATATATATATATATATATATATATATATATATATATATATACACAGGGTGTTGCCGAATTCAACCCACAAATTCAGAGGGGTGATAAAGAGGATAAAGAATCACTATACAACACGGGGTCCCAAACGATGATTAATTGGTGAAAATCGCAAAAATATAGAGAGTCGGAGAACTGTCGGAAACTGTAAAAAAATAACAAATGGTGTTTTAGCTACGAATATTTTTTAAGTGAAAGCACATTCTTAAAATCTTTCTTTCATGCTGGTAACATGATGACCTGATGATCTAGGGGGTCGTAAATTACCTAAAACGAAAAAAGGGTTTTGAGCCCATATATGCAAAAATATTAAAATTTGAAGAAAAATAAAAGCTTGAAAATGTGTGGAGTTTTATAGTCTATAGTTTGATATAAGTTTGTAGTGTCAGAACTAGGAAGTTTTAAAGATATTCAAGGAAAAGTAAGATGGGAACCAGAAAACATCACTGCAACATCAGTACCGATGTTCGCAGAGAGTGTTGTCCAATTCGAAAGACAAATTCAGAGCAAGGATAATAAGCATTTAGATGAAAAATTACCACAAAACATACGATCGCAGGCAACATTTATTCAGTGAAAATAGCAAAAACAGATGTCGAAAAGACAATGAGTCTGAGGAAAAGATTGGACTTATGAATGCGAGGATAATGAACAAGAAAATCGGGAAGAAGCCTTCTCGTTTGTAAATTTTTCATGCGTTCGAGAAAAATAAAAGCAGCGAACAAGTATTCATTAATGAGCATTGTAGAATTGATGATCGTTATACTTCATTCGCAAACAAGTCAGGTTTCACGAATGTAACTTAAATGTACTGGGGCTCCATCATGCATTAACCAAATTGTCAGTGTTCCCTGCACAGTAAATCCGGAGGAACGTGCTGGAAGAAAACAAGGTATTTTTTGCCGTTGTGGCGTTCGGGTAGAAAATACGGTCCAAAAGATGATTCTTCCCAGATGTTAATATCAAACCTGTGTTGTACGTTTGACGAGACAGTGGTGTGGGGATTTTCGAATGGCCAAATATTCGCATTGTGCGTGTTGAAGACACCTTCTCTCGTAAAGCAGGTTTCATCTGGGAATAAAACTCTAGCAGAAAAGTGTGCATCTTCCTGTGTGGATCAAGCATCTAGCATGCAAACTCGACCCAATTTGTGGTTTTCATTGAAAATCTTTGCGACCCCTATGTTTTCTGATAATTTTTCATCTATTTAATGCCTACTATCCTTGCTCTGAATTTATCTTCCGAATTTGACAACGCTCTCTGCGGACATCGGTACTGATGTTGCAGCGATGTTTTCTGTTTCCCATTTTAGTTTTTCTTGGATATCTTTAAAACTCCCCAGTTCTCACACTACACGCTTATAACAAACTATAGACTTACAAAACTCCTTACATTTGCAAGCTTTTATTTTTCTTCAAGTTTTAATATTTTTGCAAATATGGGCTCTAAATTCTTTTTTCGTTTTAAGTAATTTACGACCCCCTAGATCATCAAGTCCTCATGTTACCAGCATGAAAGAAAGATTTTAAGAATGTGCTTTCACTTAAAAAATATTCCTTGTTGAAACAGTGTTTGTTATTTTTTTATTAATTTTTTACAGTTTCCAACAGTTCTCCGACTCTCTCTATATATTTTTGCGATTTTCACCTATTAAACGTCGTTTGGGACCCCAGGTTGTATGGTGATTCTTTATCCTCTTGATGTCTACTATCACCCCTCTGAAT
>JAPMOR010080321.1:0-17027 GCA_026543865.1 Argiope aurantia | reverse complement strand
CAGATAAATAATACCAATATTATTGTGCACGTACACACAAAGTATGATACAGAAACTACAGATTTAAAAATTTTGATTTCTGCTTGTAACTTTTGCTATTTTAATTCCAAATTTATATTATAATAAATAAATAATATTTGTGCTCTTTATAAAAACTTAAAAGAAAATAGTTTTAAAACAGATGATATGCATACTTTATTCCTAGAATTATTTAAAATAAAAATAAATATGGTAATATGTAACTTCTAATGTCATTATTTTATAGCAGTGGTTACATAAGATCAAAAGATGTTATATTTTTAATGTGCTTATATACTCAAATCGATATTTTTTAAAAGTTAAGGCAATTTTATTAAATTAGAGAATTAAAAAAATGCAATTTTTCAAATAAAATCAAGGCTTCCTAAAAAATAAAGGGCATAAAAATTATTTAATGCTGAATTTCAAGAAGTCACGGAGTTTAAAAGTATGTCCAATAGCTGATGTTAGTGAATTTATTTCTTTTAGAACTTGTAGCACACAAAACATTACATAGCGTCATCCTTTGTCTCTCAGGCTAGTTAATTAGTTGGGTGAGCACAAGATAAAAGGAAAAAACATCTTCAAATTTCCCACGGAGACTACCCAAAGAGCTTCATGGAAGCCACATCTCGTACAACTATATTTATTCCTTTGTCAAACTAAAAGAAAAACATGGCGAAATAATAAAGAAATGGAACCTCAGCACAGGAATCTAACATTTGAATTTTTTTAAACTTAACATTGATGTTAGCAAATGCAGATGCTCTTCACTTTTTAAGGCCATTAACTATGTGTAAACTAATTAAAGAATGTAATTTAAAAAAAATGATAATGATAAAAATTGTATATTCCACACACACACACAAAAAAAACCCATTATATAACATTGATGCCATTAGATGTGGAGTCACAACAAGATTTATAACCGTTGTGGTTCAAGGATATTTCTGTGAAATTAAAACTGAACTCACTATTTTAAATGGACATTGTGAGATTATATACTCATTGATAACTAGGGGTCCAAGTCTTGTAGACAAAAGAACAATGAACCTAGGGATAAGCAATACTTAAATTATAAAGGAAAAGAATTACCTTTATGTAAACAAGTTATATTCTATTATATTACCTGTTTTGTGGAAACAGGTAATGTACCAAAAAAAATGAAATCAAAAAATGTTTGTAAAAGTCAGAAATTATAAAAGAATAAAAATTACAAAACGGTTTAAAAGTTTTAATTAGAACCTAACCAATTTTATCATCATCCTTTCAAAATTAAGCCCGAATATTTTATACATTTCAAATGTGCCCAAAATGTAGAAGCTCAAGACAAACGGCTATATCTTTCGACTCCAGGTTTTCCATCTTGAACATGATTGAATGTTCTGGTCATTTGATTCACTGACGTTTACTCCTTGCAACGGAAAGATTATATTGAATATATTTTTCATTAATTTCAAATATGATTGCTGTTAGGATTGAAAATATTTTGAATGCATTTTCGATTATTTGTAAGTGGAAATGCGAATGTGAATGGTTAATTTTAAATCAAAAAGATCCGGTAGCATTGCTATTTGCGATTAATCTGAAATGTGATTGTAGTTTCTTTTTTGAAATATTTTGAATGTACTTTCGATTATGTTTAAACGTAACAAAAATGTGAATGTGTATGATTAATTTAAAATGCATTACTATTGTGTGTCCATATTTATATTTTATTAATGCGTAAAATCCAGTAAAAAAAGCCTTAATAATGTAATATTTTCAGTTACTTATAAATGCAATTATAGTAGGCATTTAAAAAGTAATACCTTTCAATCATTTAGAAATGTAATTGTCTTGTGAATTAATGTTTAACATGGATGCAAGAATTGCAAGCTGTAAACTATTGAAATATTTTCAAGCTTGTACAGCTCATTACGTATTTCTGTTTATAGAACAATCCATGTAAGTTCAGCAGATGCAGGATTATATATTAGTGCTACTACTTATCTTTATTAATAAAATAACTTCTTACAAAATCTTCCATGCCATTTTTTTTCCAGATCATTAAGTATGTAAGGTACATTTAGAAAGTCCAACTTAATTTACATGAAATATTTTCCACATATGTTTTTATGAAGTTTACACATGCTGATAACAAATCTAATACAGGGTAAAAGTGAATTTTAGTGTGCACCCAGCAGCGCCAACAATGCCAAGTCGTCAATAAAGATGGCGGACAAAATAAACAAATACTACCGAGGAACAGTAACGGTTACCATTTCCCGCCATCTAATTAGGTCTTTTTACTGATAATTATTGTATTTTTTTTGTTTTTTTTTTCATACTGCCCGGTGCTTTCTACAGATGCAATACTTATCATTAAAGTCCTAATTATATGACCGAAGGCATCTGTAGAAGGCACCGGGCAGAATTTTTTAACTTAAAAAAACATCCTACGGCTTCTTTAACAGCGGGAGAGGGAACCTAGTAGCTTCGCTAGCACATTGAACATAAGGACTGTGTGGATAACATGAACTGTATATAATCAATTGAAAAGAAAGAATGAAGGATGTTGTACGAACGGAATTCTGCCCGATGCCTTCTACAGATGCCTTCGGTCATATAATTAGGGCTTTACTAATAAGTATTTTTTTTTTGTTTCAGACTACCCGGTGCCTTCTACAGATGCATCTTCAGAAAGCACCGGGCAGAATTTTTTAAATTAAAAAAACATCCTACGGCTTCTTTAACAGCGGGAGATGGAACCTAGTAGCTTCGCTAGCACATTGAACATAAGGACTGTGTGGATAACATGAACTGTACATAATCAATTGAAAAGAAAGAATGAAGGATGTTGTACGAACGGAATTCTGCACGGTGCATTCTACAGATGCCTTCGGTCATATAATTAGGACTTTACTGATAAGTATTTTTTTTTTTTGTTTCAGACTGCCCAGTGCCTTCTACAGATGCATCTTCAGAAAGAACAGGGCAGAATTTTTTAAATTAAAAAAACATCCTACGGCTTCTTTAACAGCGGGAGAGGGAACCTAGTAGCTTCGCTAGCACATTGAACATAAGGACTGTGTGGATAACATGAACTGTACATAATCAATTGAAAAGAAAGAATGAAGGATGTTGTACGAACGGAATTCTGCCAGGTGCCTTCTACAGATGCCTTCGGTCATATAATTAGGACTTTACTGATAAGTAATTTTTTTTTTGTTTCAGACTGCCCGGTGCCTTCTACAGATGCATCTTCAGAAAGCACCGGGCAGAATTTTTAAACTTAAAAAAAAAAAACATCCTACGGCTTCGCTAGCAGCGGGAGCGAGAACCTAGTAGCTTCGCTAGCACATTGAACATAAGGACTGTGTGAATAACAGAAACAGTACATAACCAAAAGAAAAGAAAGAACGGAGAAAGAAGCAATCGGAACAATCTCCATACAAAATTTCAAACAAACATACTTTTCCCACCTTCATCAACTCATAAAAAAAATATATTCCACTTACCCTTCATCCATTCTACCGGTTCGATATCAAACCATTCTCAATGCAAAATATCAAACAATTATCCTTTCCTAACTTCATCAACTCGTAATACAAGGGTGAGTTAAGTATATGCATATTTAACTCACCCTTCATCCATTCTACAGGTTCGAAATACTCCCGACATATCAAATTATGAAGGGAACCAACCGTTATAACACCAAAAGAATTACGAGAACTGCGAAGAATTCCATTCCAGCTGTCTTTTAAAGTGAGAATGCAGACGATTTTTTTTAAAGCGCATACTAACAATTAAAAATGGCAAAAGAATAAATATTTTCTATTCGTATTCACATTAAAAAAAGGAAGGCAGAAAATAACTTTTAATTATAAGCTTAACTTTCTTTATTTAATAAATTTTAATTATAATAAAGAACAAAATTAAAATCTTTAATCGATATTTTTTAATACTTTTAATTTAACATTTTTCATAATGTAATTGTAGTTTATGTACAACACAACCATTGCAAAATGTAGTAAACAAAACAGCAGTACGGTTGCTATAAAAGGGATCCGATGGGTTGCAATATTGGCGAAAAACAGCTGGTGCACACTAATCTTCACTTAGGCCCTAATACAAAACTATTTCTATAATTAATTAATAAATAAATATTGTTTACGATAAAATTCTTCTCCACAAATTTCGTATTTGTAATCCATAGTTAAATATATATACCAGCATCAATTTCGAATTCGAATTTTACTGGCACAAGAGCATTTCAATATCAAACATCACGTGCTTTTTAATGGCATGCTTGATTACACATTAAGAAGGGCAATGCGCCAGTGAATCACATAACCAGAACAGCCAATCATGTTCAAGATGGAAAACCTGGAGTCGAAAGATATAGCCGCTTGTATCAAAAGACATCATGAAAATTCGTCAACTTAAGACAACTAATAATTTACTACCGCTTAATATATTGAATGACATATTCAGATTTCAAACTTCTTCCATTTTTTCTACATCTGATATCTTGCAATGCAGAGTTAGCATGTGTAATGCTTAGATATTCAGACAATTCCTAGCCGAGAGATGAAAAAATGCCGTTTCTCCAGAAAGATAAACAATAGTCTAATTGCCAGCGATCATTAGTAAATAATTGCTGAGATGCAATTAATATACAAGTATCACACAATCAAATTTGCATTTCGAATGTCTTTTTTCTGTTTGCTTAAATCCTAAATTTGGCATAGGACTACAATTGAAACAACATCTCATAGCAATATTTCATTTGTCTAAATCCTTTTGTTATTGAAGAATCGCATTTACTTTCCAGCCCTGGTTTGTAGGGCGTTGGGTTCGTCTCCCTTGGGTTGTAAGTTCGAACCCGCCAGCTGAAGACTCTCCGTGTGTGGTGGTGGCTGGTGCATGTGTAAATCTGTCGTAGTCACAAAGTCCTCCATGTCGAGAGTAATACCACTAGGGGTACTGGATCAGAGGTGATTGTTCTCTGGTTCAGATCTAAATTACGATCTGTGGTTGAATAAATGAATTGCATGAACGAAATCCGCCCGTAAAAAGTGTTGTGACTCGTGAGTAGCTAAATCTTACTCTTGGCCCTAGAGGGCGCTACTGAAAAAAAAAGAGACTCAAAAATTTCGGTTTAAATTTGCGACTTTAGTCAGCGAGGCTTGTCTTTGACAAGTGCCATCAGAAGCAACAACAACAATTTACTTGTAATACTACAGAAAGACAGAAGTCGGCCAGCCGTTTGACAATTGTTGTTTGAGATTGGATAAAAATGTTTACTTTAGATGTTAAAACTGTGCACTAAATTTTATTTATCTTAGTTGTTATGTTTTAAAATTATGTTTATATTCATGTAAAAAGAATAACAATAACTGACCGACAGATGGTCAATTCCTTGATGGATTCAGTTCCAAATTTGATACATATCTAAATTTTAAATGTTAAATAAATATATGTTCCAAATTTATTCATTTAGCTAACTTTGTAATTATATTATTAACTTATATTCAGAGAAACAGACACATTTCCTTTGAATAGGTTCTCTCAAAAGTTCATAAAAATCTACAAATTGGATGTAATTCATCCGTTTGCCTCAAAGTGGTTTTTAGTCACTGTGTTCAGAAGAATATAATTCTATAGATAATTTTTCGAACTCAGGGGTGACTGAAACATGGAAATTAGTCAAATACCCGAGTTCGAAGCTTTTGATAATCACAAACTTTTTATATGCTTCATGCGTTAGAAATTGCTGATGAAGAAAACTCGTGAATTTCTGTGAGCTATAAAAAATGGATTAAATGCGGCAATCCTTATTGAATACCCATGCAGCTTAATTTGAAATTCATGGCAATAAAATTTTGATGCAAAATTGGTGGGACAAAAACACAGGATGTTGTCAATTATGAACTGCCGACAACATTTTCGGCATAAATTGGGAAAAATTACAAGTAATAGCCAATCAATTTGAATGAAGAAATTCCCTCTCTCACCGCATTCACCAGGTGTTAAATATTATTACTCCTGATTATCATTTGTTTTGATTGAATTAAAGCGTTTTTACAGAGAGCAGTTCAATCCGTATTCCAAAATTGGTTTATTCAATTATATAATCAATTATAATAGATTGCTTACTAAATATGTAATAGATTGTTGTTTCTAAGAAACTATCATATTTCAACTCGAAAATCATTTGTTTTGATTGTTTGTCTGAAGAATTATATTTTTATTTTTCAAGAGAAATATTCTGAATGAATATTTCTCTGTTTCCCTTTAAAGGGCATAATCACATGTATACACCTAATATTCGTTCAAGTTTAATTTGTTCCATTTTAATTTCAATACAATTCCAAAATTGCATAGAATTTATCTTTGTAATTACAAAGACCGTTATTAGTATAAAGGTTATTATAGGAAAATCTTATCATTGAATTTCTGATAAAAGTTGATATCATGTTAGCATTGAATAAGAAGACAGTATTATTTTCTGACCATTTAATTTGATATGATACATTTTTATCTAACCAACTAAGGATTATCAGTAAGTACTTTCTGGCTTTTTGATAACATTATATTACAAGACTTCTTGACCTTAGGAACAGTGATACTCAAGAAAATGCTAAGAACATCATAAAATTCAAACGATATTTTGGCTAATCTCCACGTCCCCAGAAACCCAGTTTTTAAAAACATGCTTTTAAAATTATGTCCGTCGGTGAAAGATGAAATTTGATAAATATTCGTTATCCAAAATTATTGAATTCCATTAAGTTTAGAACGAAATCACTGCACAGAGAAGTGTTTTGCCTTAATGCAAATAAACATGTTAACTAAAAATTTTAAGGAATTAGATGCATTAAATTATGTCTACAGATTCATTAACTAAAATATATATCTTTGTCAATTTTCGAACCAAATCCGTCAAGTGGTCGACCATCTGTTGATCTTTACTTTCATTTGTTTGTAAAACAGAAGGCTTAAAAACGCAACAACTATGAAAATTGAAACTTAGTATGCAATTTTTGAATTTAAACAATAGATTTTTGATAAAAATCTAAATTAAATCCTCCAAAAGATTGACTGTTTATCACATGCACGTAAATGCAAAAATACAAAACAGGAATTACATGAATATATGGAACTTAGGATGAGATTTTGTTTAAACTGTAGTCCCATGTTAAATTTCGGCCTGAAAAGATCATACAAAAATGCATATTCAATTCTCTTTACTACACCATGAAACATAAAATTTCAATGTGCAAGACTTTGAAAATAAAAATATTTCAAATGGTTATCTAAGTTCCCCTAATCAATGAAGGTGTGTATCTAACTTTATGACAGAAGAAGGGGAATAACACCTTTATAAGAAAATATGTCAGAAAGTTTAGGGCCACGGTGGCCTGGTGGTAAGGTCTCGGCTTCGGAACCGGAGGGTTTCAGGTTCGAGACCCGATTCCACCGAAGAACCGTCGTGTAAAGGGGTCTGTTGCACGTTAAATCCGTCCTGACCAAACGTCCTCTCGCTGGTTTGGTGTGGTGTGGAGAGGGGGGTACCAGCTCAGGTGTCGTCCTCGTCACCTGACCGCGGTTCAAAATTACGAGGTCCGCCCCAAAATAGCCCTAGTGTTGCTTCAAACGGGACGTTAATATAACCAAACCAAATGTCAGAAAGTTTCATGGATTTTACTAATGCTGCTTTCGTTTACTTGCAACTATTTTAACCCATCGAGCGCCGGCTGTCTAGCTTAAGAATGTTCTTAAAACAGCCGCAGTCAAAATAAGGGTTGAACACAATTTACTAGAAAAGAAATTGGCAGAAAGTTCGTAAACCGGCCTGGTATGTTTTTGCTTTCCCCTGACCATTAACAACAGGGGTCAAACTTTCTTGCATCTCGACTATCATCTCCCCCTGAACTCCGGGGTTTTTGAATAGTACTGACTGATCAATCAAGTAATAAATCTGTCAACGCAGGGCAATTGCCATGCGGTTTTTCAACTCAGAATTTGGTTTTCGCTCTGAGAACTGAGAACTTCTCTTACAATCTGAATTATTTGCAGAAAATAGAATTTGCTCAAAAATAAATTTAAAAAAATTCCGCAATATTATTTTATAAATTTTTATAAGTAATAGAAAAATTTGTTTAACCCTCTGTCGGCGGCATTCAGATCGCTATACTTACCGATAGCGGCACGTCTGAATAACAGGTTTATTCTTAAAAGAGTCAGGATTTTGACAAAGGGATTGCTTTCCCCCTTTGCGGTCAGTTCAGCACTGCTGGATCTAACTAATTAGCCACCACATGGTGAGTGACAGTTACTGCTTATCGCTATCGCTGCCTTTCGATTTTTAAGAGTGTAAGTTTTCTTTTAGTGGTTAAGAAGAGAGCTGCAATAACATAGATTGAAAATGCAAAAAGTGTGATTGTTTTTTGTTGTTGTTGAGGTTTTTCGATTATTTCATAAAACACCGCATAAAATTTACGTTAAGAATGAATTATTGTTATGTTTAATTTGATAAGTATCTAATTTTTATAAATTGAAAGAGTTCGTCTATTATTTTTTTTCCATTGTAATATGTTTCTCAAAATTTTTAATCCCCTCTTACTGTGAAATTATTTCTCGAAATTACGCAAAATCGATTTAATTCTTTAAAAAAATCCTCTCAGCGCATTGCCAATGTATTTTAATATTTTAAAATGAGCGTTTAAAACAGTAATTGCGATAAGAAGCATCAAATTATAAATTTGCTTCTTCAGTATTTAGAAAATGATTGTATAATTATGGAATTCCATACCATATTTCAATTTCCGAGATATCGGTGTTTGGTGTTTATCTGCATGATTAAAATTTTGAAATTAAATATATTTTACAATAATTCAGTAATGCTGAAATAACTGGATTATGCAGCTGATGCACCTTATGACTGCAACACATAAAAGTAATTGTCAAAATATTTCTTTGTAATATCCATGATACAAATTTGGCCTGGAAAAATGACTTAAATAATACAGGTTATTTAGACTTATAATTAACAATTTGCAACTGGAATTTTTCGAATGCTTCTAAAGAAAGCTCCCACAGAATATTAAGAACCATTTTAAAATAAATTACAATTTAAAAAGAAAATTTCAACTTTAAGTTATTCGTATTAGAATCAAAGCCCTCACTATTTTGCAATCGGATAACGACATATCGTGGGGTAAACGAATCATTAAAAAAAATTCTGAATTTAAAAACTTTGCAGATGCAGTTGCATTGATCTTTTTTTACTCATTTCTTCCTAGCTGCTTTTGGCGACCAACACATGTGTCGAGGTGGCTGGTCAATATAAAATTTTTAATTAAATGGTTTCTTAAGCAAAACATCTTAGAATTTTAAATTTTGATAGTCATATAACTCCTACTGTTTCAGACGCCATGCACCATTCTATACTACATAATTTTTGAATTTTCTATCAGCTACACGACAGTAAATCCTTAATTTAAAACGGGAGTGAATAAACTTCAATTAATGCAAAACCTGTTTTGTTGAAACCAATCAGGCTTATTAAATTTCTAAATTCGGGGAATAGAATCATTCAGCAATAAAGTTTTATGTATATTACTGAATATTTCTTTTTAATTTTTGAAATGTTTCAGATGATCTATCATATATCTTATCCAGTGAAAATTTCTCTGATTCAACTACAATTCAAATTATTATAATAAAAATGTAATTTTCAAGTTATAAAAACAATAATATATTGTTATATTTTTAATTATATTACAAGATAGAGCAGATATTTTAAAAATGAATGCAAAGTTGAAAATTTTGTTCGATGCTCAGTTGTAAAATTAAACTTTAGTTCAATTACAAAAAAAAAATTTCTAAAAGATATTAAAAGCACGCTTTAACAGAAATTTACTAATTATGGAAACATAAGCCATGTCTTCGTAACTTCATCTTGAACAATAGAAAAAAAAAGTGTAGAAATAATGCAAACGGCTTGAATTATTTTATAACAGTGAAATTTGCTGTTGTTAAAAAAGGCTTAATATATGCTCTTGAATTTATTGCAAATAAATAAAAAAAATAAAGTTCAACACAAATGAATAATTGAAAAAGTAATCTTTTGAATTTTAAGATGATAAAAAAAATCCTTTTTATACTGTAATAATTGTAATAAAAAACCCCATCAAAATCCCATTTAATTTTTAATTAATAATTTTTAAAAATGTTTCAGAAGTAGAAAAACCATGATCTCTACAATGCACAGTTTCTTTTTCTTAGATGTATATTCCACTGAGATAAATATGTAAGCTCTAATAGAGTGCCAAAACGCACAAACATTTGTCTCTGTTAATAATAAAGATGGATGAGCGTGTGCACTATTATTTGTCTGTTTGTTTTGCTGATCTTCGGACTTCACAGTTACCAAAATCAGCACCTACATACGTTGGACAGTGGAACTCATTTCTTTAAAATTTTAATTTACCCTTTCTAAGGGCATGGAAATTACGGTCATCACCAAATTCATTAATCTTTGAATAAAATTATGTAAGTTGGCATAAATTCTTACGAATTTTTCAGTGAGACAAATAAGCTTCATTTGTTTATCTCAAATAAAATGATGTGTCTTGAACTGTTTCTTAATTATTAATTGAAAAATGTAATTAATAAATCAGATTAAATTTATCTAATAAGTGAATCACTTGGCATATTGGAATAATTTTTTTTATGGTTTTTGTGGATTTTTGTGTATTTTAATTGTTGCTGAATAGTTTATATTTTGAATATTGTCAAGAGGGATATTGTATAAACATCGCTTTTCTTTTAACCTTTTTGTTAACTTTTTACAATGAAAGGATGCTTAGGATGTTCTTACTGAGTGAGAGATTTTGCAAAAATTTATTATTGATTCTTAAATTAAAGCTTTTTTTTGTTATGAGTCATCTTTAGGTTTACTATCAGGGCACTGCGTAAGATAAGGTTCCATTTCCAGAAAATTGTGAATTGCTCTTTCCCTTACTCCTCTTTAGGACGAGTTGATAATTATAAGGAAATACTCCTTGAAATAACATCTGTGGTTTTTACCATTAACGACGTACTTTGTGGTGAAACGTTAGGGGACAATCTATCAGATGCTCATCTGACAATATCTTTTCGAACATTTTTCTTGACAAGCCGATTTAAATCGAATTTGTTCTCACACTGTTCGAAATCTAAACGACTTTTTTTTAAACCTTAAGCTAAACAATAATTGTTTTTAAGGTTTCTAATCGTGGGAACAAAGATAAAGAAACTATGAGAAAATGTTAAGTGATTGAAGTTTGATATGCGATTTCAAAGCATGTGATAGTTTGAAGAATTATTTTCCCATTTGCATGCCAGATGATTATTGTACAAGAACGCATATCAGCTGACAATAAAAACAGGAGCGAACAGGAAAATTAAGCCAAAATGTCAGAACAAGATACATCAATTTTACATATACAAACTAGTATATATAAAATACCTCGCCAGCGTTTATTGTTTGTGAAAAAGAAAGAAAATATATAGATTTTTATTTAAATTTTTCTATTTTTATATTCAATTTCTTTAGAATATTTAGAAAACTTAGCCCTAATTAACAATAATTAATTACCTCTTTAAAGCTTTGGGAAACTAAACGAGCCTTTTAGTTTCTTCATTTGGCATATTAGGAAATAAAAACTAACAAACTTGACAAATAAATTAAAATCAAATCCAGTGAATTCAAACTGGACAAAAAGGAGAAGAAAATAGTCTAAATGTCAGCTGTACGCATTAAAATTTTTTTAAATGCTAAGATAAGAGATAAAATTAGATCAAGGAGGTAAAAAAAATGGCAACATTTCAAAAAAACAGTGTAATTATTTCACTTTAATTAAAATAACAAAAAATGCTCACTATTAGATCTCTTATTCATTTACTTTCACGCGGATTAAATTACTCAACATTCTATGTATAAGTAAAAATGTCAGAAGAAACCAGTATAACATTAACAAAACCGCTCGATGTATATGGGATTCAGCAGTGAAATAAGATTAATATTTCGAAAAGAAAAAAAATAGAACCTTTAAAAACTGCGCTTATATTAACTTTGAAAATATTATTAAAAACCAGAGAAAAATATAAAAACAATGAAACTTATATATCTACAATGCTTACATTTTTGTTCGAATTCGCCAAGGAGTGTAAAATTCTATAAGGTTTTAAGAATTAAACAAATATTCAATTTTCATATATAGATTATTACATTATAAAAGTAAGGATTTAATATAATGAATGCTTATAGTTCCGAAAAATCCCACTTTAATATATTGGTTCTATATATCTCCCCGTTTTTAAATACACTTATTGATGAAAACTAAAAAAAAAATATATATATATTTCATTAAAAATTAAATAGTTTTGTTCGTTAAGTAAATTCTGTACATAAGTTTAGTGTCTTATTTTGAAAAATAAATTGCATAAGCAATCCTTAAATGAAAGCACGCTATAAAAGAGAAACTTGTCAAATTTTAATTATATATATTTTTAGATAAACTATTTTCTTATGCTACAAAGCTTTAAGATCTTATCGATCAAATTATTACTAATAATACGTATATTTATTCATTCCAGGTATATATTTTCATACGTTCAATTTTATATTCCCTTTATTTAAATCTAATTTTGGCTACGTATTTATTATCTCAAAATCTCAAAAGTAACGGCTCAGAACGTAAGCGAGCTTTTAAAATGCATAAACGGACGCTAGCAGGAAGACGTCAATCATATCTTCCATTGATAACGATTCACTTTTCCTTATCTCACATTCCCTTCTCATTACCGCACAGCTTGAGATTGGGGGAAGGGAAAAACATCAAACCGTAAAAATACGGGCACTGACAGTTTTAAAGGACTTTTTGTTCCCGTATAAAGACGGGTCCCGCCGTTTTGAAGGGAGAATAGATTCCGTCTTAAGACGGGTTTTGCCGCTTGGAGGGTTAATAAATTATTTAAAGGAATTATCATTTCTCAAATTGCATTACGAATATATAACATTCTTTTGACTGACATTCAGTGAATTTTACTTCAGTTTTTTCTAATTTTTAGTTGTAAGCATTTTACTCGCATATTTGGTATTCGAAATGAAAATAGCATGATATACAATGAGTGAATATATAGTTCTCCGATTAAAATAAATTATAAAAAATTTATTATTAATAATTTAAAAACACTACATTCATTTCGGAAAATATAATCTGTTATTGAAAATTTTTAAATGAAAATTTATACGATTTTTTTTTTGTTTTCAGATTTTTGTTTTTCATTCCATTTTTTTAAGTTCTGAAAATAATGAAACAATATTTTGTCAATATATAGTAGGTGAATATTTTATTGATAATATGTTGATGAAAATATTAATTTGACTATTTTTGACTTATTATTTTATTTTGAAATAATTAAAATAATAAGTTGAAATAATAAATTTTTAAAGTTAATTTTAATACTAAAATAAAGAAACATATTAATGTATCCATTTACTCACGAGGCTTATATCTGATAAAAATCATCATTTCATTCATATTTTTAATAAGTGAATATTTTGAATGTCAATATCATTCCTAATCTTGTCACAAATCTTGGTAAAAATGACTCATAGTCAGTGCAGAAATATTTTCATAAATCTATGCATTTCTCTGTCGACAAATATTGCAAAGAATCTTTCCTTTATCTAACTCCATCAATGAAATCAAAATTTCAACTGTACCCATTTTATTAAGTTACAACATCATGATTTTTTATGAAAATTCGTAAATTATCTCGTAGATAAAAATGAAACTTAGCTGCATGTATCCAACAATTAAGAATTATCCCTTTCAGACTGTCATGAACTCTTCATGTCTGAACAATACAAGCGAATTTCATTGACAATATTTATTTCACTGCATGTGAATTTCAAAAGATAGATGCACAATAAAATAAAAGAAAATCAATCTACAGTAAGTAATCATAACTTCAACAACGTTTAAAAAACATAAGTGAAAAATGAGGCTTTTATTTCATTGCAACAATAAGAACACTTGCTACAAATTTTGGCACATTAATTAAAATAAAACAAATTATAGATATTAATGAATCTATAATAGTGTTGCCAGTTTGTGGAAGATAGGCAGAGTTCTTCATTTAAAGGATTTTATCCTCCGGTCACAAAAATTGGATGGAAGAAAAGTGGCTTAACAATGACATTACATATTAAGAAGGTTGTACTAAATCAGAAATAATATATATATATATAAGTTATTTTATATATATAAGAAAAATAGGGAGAAGCGTGAATTTCTACGTCATAGAATTAATTGACAAAGACTGGGTAGGAGAATCATGTTGGTGTGGTAAAGCAGCAAGTTATTGGTGGTCTAGTCACAGATGACTCATCGGGGTCTCATGATGTTAAAATCTTCTTATCATCTGTAATTACTTTTTATCAAAGCAAAAATAATATTCACAAATAGTTTTTAAAAAATCCAAAAGCTAATATTTTCGTAAATTATTAATTTTTAAAGCATAATAAAAATTTTAATTATAATTTTCCGCATGCCTGGTGCATGCTCTATATAACCCATTTTGAGACACTAATTTTTCTTGAATAGGCTGTTGTCTCCAGATGTAACGCGTCTCTTTATAACGTAACTTGTGAAACTTTAAGCAGTAACCTACCGACATTTTACTGCTTGATTTGATCGTAAAACTTCTATTAACAATGCGTACAAGCCTAAAAACTACTTTCACATAGAGAAACACATGGACTTCTTACTGAATACTAACAATTGAAAGGAACCGAGATCCATAGATAAAAAAAGTTCTGACTTCACAGCCGTGTGATACGTTCAAATAGTTAGAAATCGCATCAGCCTTTAATGCATTTATTTAATTTCATTAAATAGCTAATACTGTTTTAATGCAAAGAAATAATTATAATTGCACAGATACATTTATTAATTCTATTCTTCAAAGTATTATCATACTCCTCATCGAATTTTGTTGAATATAAATAAATGTTTTCTATTTATTAAATATATTTTCTTTCTTTCATATGCTAAACCTTTTTTTTTTATAGTTCTTATTATTACTAACTAATTTTTTTCATTTACGCTTTTCGCAGCCCGTCACGAGACACAAATCTTCCTCCCATTTGAATGTGCTTTGATTTTTTATAGAGATTTTAAATATATATTTATAATATAATTATATATTTTAAAGATATAATTTCTAAAAAATATTTTTTTATATTTATAAAAGAAGCGGGTTTTTTTCTACCTGAGCCCCCCCCCCAAAAAAAAGACAAATATGATTTGCAAAAAGCAATAAACAACGATTGTATTTAAATAGTGAAATAAAAAATAATATTAAGCAGTAAAAAAGAATAAAAGTAACTACATTTATCAGGATACATTCAATAAAAACGTCTATAAAAACAATTAAAAACGCTTTTACTAAAATAAAAACTCACTCTAAACAGTAAAAAATAAATAATTAGATCCAAAAATTTTCAAATTTGCCTTTTATTACGTATTACAAATACGTACTACAAAGCTTAAGCAATAATTAAAATTAAATTTGTAAATAAATATTTGTCTCGTTTAATAATCGGGTTGAAAATAAATTTAAAAACTTTATATAATTAATTTTTTTTAATATTTTACTGCATTTTAATAAAAATATAATTAAAAGTTTACACGTATACTTTTTTAATATTTCATCAACCAAGTACAGAAAAATCAAACTTGTTTCTGCGAATTAATCAGAATCATTAACTATTATACATGATTATGACATGTAAATATGAGGGATCCCCTACCCTTAATAAGTATAATAGTTTTCATTTGGATATTAAATTTGTGGTGAAATAATGAAATATTCAAATCAGAAATGAAGTATACAGCTCATATCACCAATCGATCCTGCAATCAGGAATTCTTAAGAAAAACGTTATTTCCCCTTCTCGGGAGTTCATTCCCCTAATTGGAGGGACCACCCAAATTCTAACTGTCAGCGAAAACTACAAAATGATCTTAACAAGCAGATGATCCACCTCGTTTATTGCATTTAAGGGAGAAAGCATTGACGACTTTCTACGTCGGAGCCGGGTTTAAAGCAGTTTGCGGAAAGCAACTTCCTACGTTCCAGCCGGGTTTAAGGCAGTTTTTGGAAAGCTACTTCCTACGTTCCAGCCGGTTTTCAAGAGAAACGTTGGAGCGACTTTCTACGTTCAGCCGGTTGAAGAGTTAAATAGAGACATATTTTGTAATTAAATAAAGCCTCTTATCTTATTTTCCTTTTATTATTACGATTTACTTTTTACCGTTTATTATTCTTGATTTCCATTCATTTTCTCAAAGTACTTTAAATGCACGAAGTAAATATTGTAACTTTCCCGGATTAACATAATTGCTAAAAAATATAACAGAATAAAAAAGAACGGAAGATTTTTAAAGTATTAAAAGAATTTTGTATACGGTTAAAAGAATTGAAAGATTTAATTTAGCTGCTTATTTGATAAATTTAGATCTATCTGAAAATTATCTCATGTTCAAATTTTTATTTATTCTTTAAACTTTCGATTATATTTTATTATGATGATATGATAATTAATTTTCTAACTTACTGCTTACTATTTGATAATTTTTTTTACCTTTTACTTTTTCATCAAATTATAGATGGGAATATGGATTAATTAATCACTTGTTTTACGGTGGATGATCAACAGATTAGGTTTGCATTACCGAAAATCTGAAAATTGCTATTTGCATTATCAGTATCTTTTTTTATGATTTATAGAAAATATTAAAAATGAAATTGCATTTCCGATTCATTCCAGCCAAAAAAAGACATGTCTTTTGCAACTATTTTATTAATTCTTACTGCTTTAAAAAGATTAATTTATAGTTTCACGTTTTTACATTTACAGTAGACTAAAAAGTTTAGAGTTAGTATAAATAAAAATAAACATTTTC
>JAPMOR010080319.1:0-13756 GCA_026543865.1 Argiope aurantia | reverse complement strand
CTTAATATTCTGTGAAGCGAAATAATTCATTCTTATTTAAAAAAACTATATCTTCTGAAAACAAGAAAAGATTAATCAACTGTCTCATTTAATCTTATCTATCACAGAAGAAGACATCGTAGTAAAACTTTCCAAGACATCACGCTGCGTGCCGTCGATAGCTCAGTTGGCAGAGCGGTGGACTGTAGCAAGTAAAATGCAGAAATCCATAGGTCGCTGGTTCGACTCCGGCTCGACGGAAAATTCTTTCTTGTAAAATATATCTCTTTTTGATATATTAGGACAAAGTGCATATTTCCAAGATATTGCTCAATATTATGAATGTCGTATATATGTATGTAACAATATTATCGAAAATTTTGTACTAATAAGAGAAAACAGTTTCTTGAAGCTATTTGTTGGCGGACTAAACGTGATTCTCAAACATTAAATTTTTCTTGGTAATATTCCTAATTGACAGCACACTGTCTACCAGCTGCGACATACAGAGCCAACCAGGCAGACAGCTTTAAAGTGAATAGAATTGGACCTATTTCTATCAACTGAACCCCGCGTCAGATAGCAATCCATTCTTGACACAGTTCAGGGGCGAAACCAGTGTGAAGCAGACAAGGCGCGAAATCTGGTTTTGCTACAAGAGCCTTAAAACATTAAGAATTTATTGAAATTCTTTTTTTTTTTTCTTTTCTTAGTTCACAGTTATTCGAGTCTTCAAAAAAGCAGTTTCAACCATATCAGAGAGAAATTAATGTATACAATCTATTTTCCCAGCCTTATCTTGGGTTCTGATTAGCTTAACTTTCTACATCATTTTTTTATTTCAAATTTATTGTCACATCATTAACACTATGCCGTCCGGCAACACCACAACGGTATCGTACGTAAAGTATCGCTCAATAGCCAGCGACACCACAGTAGTGTCGGATGTAAAGTATCATTTAACGGTCGGCGACACCACAGTGGTGTCAGTCGTAAAGTATACAATTTATAAAGTTGACAATTTATAATCTCTCGATAACATCAAAAACTGCAGGCGACAAGCGAAGTAAGCTTAATTTGGGCTGCCGGCGCCAAGCAAAGAAATTTTTACGTCACATACGGACGGCAAAGTGTCACTACAAAAAGTCAAAATTTTGTATAGACGGATTATACAAAAAGTGAAACTATAAAAAAAGTCATGACTCGTTTTTAAAAACTATAAAAATATACAGAAGAAATTTTATCTGTGTTATTCTTTTTTACAATTTCACGTCTTTTTTTAAAAAATTCACTCCAGATTTGAAAAGAAGAGTGAAGAGACGATAATTTGCCGTGCAGATTTACAGAAAGTTAGGGCGGTTTTTTTCAAAAGCCCCCTTCCCTTGACTTATGCTATTCATGATGAAAAAAATTGTTCTAAATACTACAGAGCAGAGTGTTGTGCCAACAGCTGCTATATTTGGTACGAAGTTATTTCCTGGATAATAGGTGCTAACTAAGAAAGTGTTTTCAAAATTCTAATTGAAAATTAGTCAGAATTTTAAAGTCTCTCCTCACTAATTCGAAAGAATATTTTTGAACAATTTCTGCACTATTTAATATTTTTTTAAAAAATAAGCTTTTTTATTTATAGCAATTTTGTTTCCATTGAGTTTTTTACTCTCTAATTCAATTCTTTCAAGCATGATCGATTTCCGGAACTACTTATATAAAGGCATTAATTCAATTTTTAATTAATACATTTATTAATTTTTAAACCACTTGACAAAGTATTTTCTTAAAGTTTAAAAATATACTTTCTTCATTAAGTAATTTAAAAACTAAACCACGAATCATTAAATATTTTTATACAAGTGGTTCAAAAAATAAACTGTCATTCTTGAAAGTGTTAATAAATTTTTCAAAACATTTTTAATATATTTTACAACAATACTTTTCAATATTTCAATTACTTGATTAATACACACGCGCATTCCAGCGATATGAAATAATTTTATGTGTGCACATTATCGTTGCTATATAATTCAGAATAGACTTAAAAAATTGAATAACGAAACACGAATCAATTCTGAAATATTAAAATAATACGATATTTCGGAATTGAAGTTGGAATCTTCTCGAAATTATTTATTAATTCATATGTTACATACGCATACACAAACAAAAAATTCGCCAAACAAAGTCAGTACGTCACAAAAGGAAGGATTATATCAGCTTATAGAAGTGTCATTTGGCTGTTGTCAATTTTAAAGGAAAGTAATGGAAATCAGATAAATAATGAATAAAGAGATTAATACAAAGTTGAAACGTTGCACCCCAGCATTGCTGGTGAAGAGATGAAAACGAAATCTATCAGACACATCATTTAACAACTCCTTTGATAGTTATAAAAACTGTAATCGAAATTATGGGGAAAAAAAACCTTTAAATTTATAACCTTAATTTTATCTGTAATTGCGATGATGTATTGTGCTAAACATCATTAAGTCTTATATGCATCGAAATAGTTTAATAATTCTGAAAAAATCAGTTCAAAGATTTACTTTAATTAAAATGTCATTTAGAATAAGGGCAATAACATTATGCATTTAATTTCTCCAACAATCGAATTTAAAAATTCGATAAATATTTGATAGTTTAAAAATTTTTATTATCATCAATAATTTTATTCAATTGAAATAAATTATTTATGAAATTGAAATTATTTACGAATTATTGAATTCATATCATTATTATTCAATTATTTTATTCAATGTTTTGTTTTCGTCGTTGTGTATGATAAATATCATCGCAGACAACTTAGTGTTCAATGAATCGGGATATTTCATTCAGGTGAGAGAGGTTCTTTAAGAGATGCGTCATTTTTCTTAGGCAAGAAAACATTCTTTAGATAGCTTTATCCTTGAAAACATTTCTTTCCATGTGAAAGGCATCATCTTAAAGTTTCCCAAAGATTACTTTGATGTACCGTTGATAGCTCAGTTGGCTATCAACGGTTGGACTGTAGAGAGTTGAGTATAGATATCCATAGGTCGCTGGTTCGACTCCGGCTCGACGGAAAATATTTTTCTTTCTCCATGAATCAATTTATGTTATATAATGTATCAATCACCGTATATTTTCGAATAAAATTAGCCATTCACATCTGTTTATTATTGAAACCATTTGTTTATCATTAAAAAAAACTGGTAAAAATCAGGAAATTAAATTTTTATTATTTAATGTATTACGACGATAGAGACCTGTCGTATCACAGCTAATATATAAAAGATTTTTGGAATAAATTATTATATATATGTACAAACTTGTTAAAAAAATCGAATTTTTAACAGGAAATTTATACAGTGATTATAAGAATTTTAGATAATAATAAATTTCAAAAGAAATTTATAAAGTGTCTTAAAAATATCAAAATGAAGGCGAAGTGTCTATGAAACGATGTGATTAATATATTTATCTGAAATAGAAAAGCTTAATTTTATGTTTTGAAAAATAAAATATCTTTTCAAGCAATTGATTCAAATTTTTGATGACAAAATATGCAACTATCTAGACTATAAAAGATAAGGCAAACTTAACAAAACACATTTCGAAAAAAAAAATTAGTTTCTCATTGAAGAAATTTTTGTCCATAATTATACCTGAAATTCTGATGTCGCTCTAAATGCGTGCAACAAATTTATAACTACATGTTCTTACGAATAATATTTATTAACTTGACTCTTTTGAACTAAGTAAATAATATGTATCTAAATTTCCCATCTAAAATTTATTGCACAGTATGTCATATCTCGTATCTCCTGATCCAGTTTCTCCATAAATATCTTCAAAAACACAGTATGCTTCCATGGAAGGATAATCTACTCGGGAACCTGAAAAATGCATATTTAAAATTCTCAATCTTCATCAGACTGGAGCAGATCGTGATAACGAATTCACATGAATGTATTTCTGCAGATGTTGCTTCTGGTTAGTAAAAGGATTTCAAGCAGATTAGAAAAACTTTTATCATTGTGTGGAAGTAACACTGAAAGAAGGTTGAAATCAAGATCTATCTGGGAATAAGTTACTTTCATCCGATTCGGAAAGTAAGTACAGAATAAGTTACTTTATTTAATGGAAAATATCTCACGATATTATATCGTTACTTGCAAAACATAAAAAATTAAATAGTTAATAGACTTTTGAATATCTTAAAAACATAACAACGCTTTTTCAGTCATTTCTTTCATTTCTATTTGTTCAGAAACATTTTTTACTCCCTTTGTTTCAAATGGCAAATAATTTTACCATTTTGTCAATAGTTTTAGACGAAAATGTTTTTCATAAATGCCACAAAAAATAGAAATTTACTAAAGAACAAAAAAGTTCTTCTAAGAATAGGAAAGATGCGACTAAAATGAGACATAATTCAAATGAAATCAAAAACGGAAGACAATGACACAATGTACATGTCAACATATGGTTTTCAGTTTCATTCGTAAAGTCGTAAAAACTATAAGAATATAAATCTTGAAATTCGTGTGGCATTTAGGCATGGATTGTCTTACTGATTTTTACTGTATTATATAATAAATAAAATGTAAGCCGAAAACCATTAGTCTAACCGAAACCATTAGTCACTCACGCAAAAGTTTAAGAGTTCGATCAATAGAAACCACCAGAGAACAAAAAAGCAATTATTTTTTAAATGATAATGTTTGTTGGATAATGTTAATGTTGCAATATACCATGTGTTTATTATTGCAACGTGCGATACATATGATGCAAAAATCATTGAAAACATTCTGAAGGGCTGACTTTTGGATAGAGTGAAGGCAACTCTGGCAGATCATTATTTCTTGGATAGTAGCTAATGAATAACTACTATCCAAGAAATTAGAGGCGATTATTTAAACTTTTTAATTAGATTTTCAAACAAATCAATTAAAAATTTAATAAATGTTTTTTACTTTTAATGTAATAATTTTAGAGAATATTATTTGTCCACAGATGATTTTTCACACCATTTGTAACTTTTCAGAGGTATGTTTATGTCATTTCATTATCTATAATTTTTGTTTTTCATTTAATTATTTTATTTGTATTTTTTATTCTTTGTATACGTATTCATGCAGTAAAAATTAATACTGAAAATAGATGGCCAAAATGCACTAAACCATTTGTATGTTTGGAATGTGAGAGAAGCGCACTTAAGCATTTTTAATGTAAGCACTTCAATCAGAGAGTTGGTGTAAAACTGGTTCAAGCAGGCACCGCTCGTTCATTTGTTAGCGGCAACGGGAATTATTCGTTCGGTCTTTGTTAGCGGCAATTTCTAATTTTAAATGTATATATATTATGTGTTTCCTTATATATGTGTGTGTGATCATCATCTATGTGTGTTGTTATATGTGTGTGTGTGTGCGAAAATAAATAAGAAAAAGATAAGAAAGCATCTTTCCTTGGATTAAGCACACACGACCAGCTACATATATTGGAGGCACCGGCAAGATGTCAGCATGAGAAACAGATAAGTTTCTCCATTTTTTTTCTTATTATTGATTATTAGTTATGATGTTTTTAAAGAGAAGAACATCTGATGAGTTTAATAAGAAGTTCTCGAATTGAGAGAGAACGTTATTTTTCTTTAGTTTCGGTTTCGTTTCGCAAACGATTTGTTCTATAATTTCTTTTCAACATGGACGATCCGAAAAAATATAAATAACCCATAACGGAAATTAAAGTCGCGAGAGGCAAGGTTAAGGACTCCTTGACTAGATTGGAAAATACTGCAAACATATTAGAATCAAAGAATGAAATAGTGATTCGTTTGCAGAGATTAGAAGAACTTTTGAAAAAATTCTAAATACTGGATTCTGAAATCGAGGAATTCGAAAATAGGTATTTTTCCTTGAAATTAAAGTTAAAAAAAATAAAATTGTCGTTTTTAATTCATCTCAATCTACTTCTGCTGAAACACAAAATTCTTCGGTTCAATCTAATTCGAATTTTCGTTTACCAAATCTTAGTATACCAGTGTTTTCTAGTAAATTTAAAAATTGGATGAACTTTAAGGGTTTATTTGTATCCACAGTTCATTTTCAAATTTCACTAAGCAATAGTCAAAAATTTCAATATTTAAAGGGTTTGCTGTCCGATGAACCCGCTTCTTTGATTAAACACATACCGTTGTTCAATGACTCCTACGAAGAAGCATGAGGAAAATTAATGGACAGGTATGATAAGAAGAAGAAAATTATTCATGCATTAATTAAAACATTTTTGGAACAAAAAGGCATCTCTCAAGACAATTCAAAGAATTTGAGAAATATTGTTGACACGAGTGATGAGGTTTTGAGAGGGTTAAAATCTTTAGGAGAAAAGGCATCTAGCAGAGGTTCATTTGTTATTGCAAAAATTAAATCCGGAAACAAAAAGACATTGGTCCGTTTGGTTCAGAAAAAGAATTTCCTATGTGGGAAAAATTCTTGGAGTTTTTAAATACCAGATGTTCACCTCTTGAATTAATGGTTTATAATGGATCTGATGCTAAAATTCCTACTAAGTCTAATTTTGCTGCATGCGAAAATATTCAAAGAAATAAAACTGATAAAAATTGTTTCAAATGTTCGGGAATACATAAATTGTTTAAGTATATTAAATTTAGAAATATGAATTTGAATGCCCGAAAGAATTTTGTAAAACGAAACTATCTTTGCTTTTTATGTTTGAATTCCCATAGATATTAAAAATGACCAAATAATCATTTAAAGTGAACCATATGTCAAGGAAAACATAATTCACTCTTGCATGAAGATGTTGAAAGTAATAGTGCACGTGTTTCAGATCCCAAACCTAATGATAAACAAACCGCAAAACACCCCTCTGAAGGCGATATCTGTCAAGGGGGAGAAATGCAATGCAATAAATCAGTGACTCCTCAAAGGCTCATTAGTTCTAGCACGTCTCTAAACAACATATATCATTCCTTCCCACCGCAAAGGTTTTACTGTATAATAGTGAGGGTGATTCTTTTTTATTCAGAGCTTTGCTAGAAAGCGGTTCGGAGTCCAGTTTTGTCGGTGAAAATGTAATAAATATTTTAGGATTAAAAAGAAAGAATGCTAGAGTGTCTTTAGTTTACCGACAAATTGTAGGTAAACTAGGCAGGCATCAAAGCACCCCAGAAAACCGCAAGAGGTGCTCAAGGGGGGGGGGATACGTGCCCGCCTGAAGATTCTCCGGTCGTAAGAACATCGCTTAAGTGGAATAAGTAGGGTTCAAGCAGGAACCACATGTGGCTCAGTTAATTTAAAAATTGGGTAAAGATTTAGCGAAGAATGTTTGACAGTTAATGCCTTTATTTTAAGTAAGATTACTTTTCAAATCCCAGTTGAGAATATTAAGATTAAAGAATTAGATTATTTGAAGGGGATCCCTCTATCAGATGAAGATTTTTCAAGGCCATCAGTATGTGATATAATTTTAGGCTCTGATTGCTTTTTCTCAAACCTTCGTAATGGAAAAATTAGCGTGTCTGAAGGACAACGAATTGCGCAAAGCACAATATTTGGTTGGGGTATTGCAGGTCAGATTCGAAGGGGATTCTATTTCATCATCGTGCACGCAATCGTATCTGATTTCAGTCGAAAATGATTGCAACATTGATTCTGTTTTGCAAAAATTTTGGCAAATGGAAGAGTTGCCGGATAAAAGGTTTCTTTTGTCAGAAGAAGTGGAATTTTGTGAAAATCATTTTAAATCGATTTACAGAATAAATGATCAGGGTCGATTTGGTGTAAGATTACCTGTTTATAAGGACATTAATCAGTTAGGAGATACAAAGGGAATGGTTGTTTCTTGGCTTCTAACAATGGAAGCCTGTATCCATTCCACGGCTAGAGTTAAATGGAGCTCTCCTGTTAGCCCGATTATTATCTGTTTTAATTAATACTTTTCATGATCATGTTATTAATTTATATGCTTGGACAGATTCTTAAGTTGTTCTTTCCTGGTTGTCTTCACCTCTTCGAAATTGGAAGCCTTTTGTTGCCAACAGGATTTCAGAGATATTGGACCTCAAACCTCAAAATAAATGAAGGTATATGCCGTCAAAGGAAAATCATCAGATATAAGATCCAGAGGTTTGTCTTCTAAGGATTTGCCAGACTGTCGCCTATGGTGGGAGGACCCTACTTTCCTATCATCATCAGAGGCTGATTGGCCAAAGCAACCAATATTCAAAAACAATGACTATGTCCTTAAGGAAAGGAAAAAAGCTGAATGTGTATTTGCTGCAATTTTAAAAAATGATTTAATAGATTCATTAATTGAAAAATATTCGTCATATACTAAGTTGTAATTAATGTACTATGTTTTTGTATTAGATTTATAAATAATTGAAAAGCTGGTAAAGTTAATAAGAATTCTACAGGTACAATTGAACCTATAACTACAAAGGAAAGAATTTTTGCTCGTAATATTATTGTAATATATGTTCAAACGGTATTTTTTGATGCTGAAATTAATTGTATAAAGTCAAACCAACCAATGCCAAAGAAAGACCACTATCAGCACTTTGCCTATTCATTGATAAGGACGGGTTGCTCAGAGTGGGAGGGCGTCTTCAAAATGTATCTTTGCAGTATAATGCAAAACATCCTATCATATTACCTAACCAGTATAAATTAAGTATACTAATTGTACAGTATTTTCATATTTTAAATTTGCATTCATGTGGTAATTTGTGAATAGGTATTTTAAGCCAAACATTTTGGATATTAAATGTTAAGAGAATAGTTAAAAAATGTGTATTAAATTGTGTTGTATGTTGTAGATTTAGAAGTAATATGTCAAAACAAAATATGGGAGATCTTCCTGAGGGACAAGTGACTCTCAATAGACCATTTTTTTGTCTGTGGTATTGATTATGCAGGTCCAATTTCTATATTGAAACACCGAGGCAGAGGAGCCAAAACAACGAAAGGTTATATTGTTGTATTTGTATGCTTTGCTACGAAGGTTTTACATTTAGAATTAGTAACTGATTACACTTCCGATTCCTTTATCGCTGCCTTGAAACGTTGTTGCTCAAGTAGGAGCACACCTAAACATATTCATTCGGACAATGGAACTAATTTTTTAGGAGCAAAAAGGAAGTTCAAAGATTTATACAACCATTTATCTAAAATTAATCTAGATCAAAGGGTTTCGTATTTTCTTTCTCAACAGGAAATTGAATGGCATACTATCCCTCCTGTAAGTCCGCATCTGGGAATCTGGTGTAAAATCTGTAAAATTTCACTTAAAGCGAGTTTTAGGAAATTCGAAAACTTTTGAAGAACTTTATACATTATTAACTCAAATAGAGGCGATATTAAACTCAAGACCCCTAGTTAGTGTAGATAATGATGATGTAGATAACTTAAATGTTCTAATACCATCTCATTTTATAGTTGGAGATGTAATTACTAGTCCTCCTGAGACACTGGAAGTGCCTACACTTTCATTGAGGAAACGCTGGGATATTATCCAAAAATTGAAATTAAATTTTTTGGAAAAGATGGCATATAGAGCTCGTTACAAAATAAGAGAAAATGAAAAAATTGTTATCCAAACATTAAAATCGGTGATATTGCAATTATTAAAGAAGACAATATTTCCCCAGCAACATGGCTTCTTGGTAAGGTTGTAGCTATACATCTTGGTAAGGATGGGGGCATAAGAGTAGTTACATTAAAAAATGTTAAAAGGGCTTTTTAAAAGGCCTATAATTAAACTTTATGTATTACTTGTGCATCAAGAATGACTTTTTGATGGGCGGAAGTATGTTTATGTGACTTCATTATTTGTAATTTTTGTTTTTCATTTAATTATTTTATTTGTATTTTTTATTCTTTGTATACTTATTCATACAGTAAAAATTAATACTGAACATAGATGGCGCAATATGCTCTAAACCATTTGTATGTTTGGAATGTGAGGGAAGCGCACTTAAGCATTTTTAATGTAAGCACTTCAACCAAAGAGTTGGTGTAAAACTGGTGCAAGCCGGCACCGCTCGCTCTTTTGTTAGCGGCAAAAGGAATTATTCGTTCGCTCTTTGTTAGCTGCAATTTCTACTTTAAATGTATATATATTATGTGTTTCCTTATATCTGTGCGATCATCGTCCATGTGTGTTGTTATATGTGTGTGTGCGCG
Organism: Argiope aurantia; assembly: GCA_026543865.1. Taxonomy (NCBI): domain Eukaryota; kingdom Metazoa; phylum Arthropoda; class Arachnida; order Araneae; family Araneidae; genus Argiope; species Argiope aurantia. The sequence goes on along the minus strand of JAPMOR010080319.1, from coordinate 3,593 downwards.
AAAATAAATAAGAAAAAGACAAGAAAGCATCTTTCCTTGGATTAAGCACACACAACCAGCTACAGGTATCAATTTTATATTCGCGCAATCTTTTCTTTAATTTTAATATATATATTTCAAAGTATTTTATGTATACTAAATAACGTTATTTACATCGATTAATTACTTTAAATAGGGACACATTGCGATTACAATTAATGCATTTTGTGGTTGAATGCTATCTTTTCTTTAATTAAAATTAAATTTGGAAAATGATATAATGAGTGATAAAATAATATAATTCAGTGTTGTTTATGCTCCTATGTTACATACTAGAGATTCGAATTACTTTTAAATTATTAAGTAATTAAACAATTATTAAGTAATTTTAAATTATTTTTTAATTATTAAGACTGAAACAGCGAAAGTAATCTCACTTTTTCCTATACGGCGCATTTTATACTTTAGTGTATTATAGTTTGAAGAGAGACAATGTTGTACTTCTTCCGGTGGAAGAAGTTCTAAAATTTCAAAAAAAGTCCACTATTTTACAGGTAAGATGCATTTACGAAAATTCAATTTATCAAGCTCGTTGCTGTTTTGATTTATTATGTTTCTACTGCGTGGATAAGGAAACAAACATCTTTTTGACTGATTTGGCTCCAAATCTGATACAGTTTTACAATTCTATAGATTAAAGTGTATAATAATTTCATTTATCTATCTCCTTGCTTTTATCTCTTTGCTTTGAAGACAGGATGTTACAGATTAGAGGTTCGAATCTCTTTTAAATATTTTAATTATTGGGTCTGAAACAACAAGAGTAATCTCTCCTTTCATATGGCAAAATATGATGCAATTTATATTTAAATATGCCATATTTTGAAGAGTTGTATATTTTGACATATAGACATATTTCGTTCAACATTTAATAAAGACCTATTGTATTAAGACCAAGTATTAAATTTCATTTTTTAGCTCTTTCCGCTTTTGAATTATAGCATTTTTATACAGATTTAATATAACATATCTCTATCTCTCCGAGAAATCACAAACGGATAAAATTCCTAAAATAATTCGTACTGAATCTGTGAGGTCAAAAGTTCGAGGTCGAATTTTTCTGAAGATCACCATACTTCCTTTTTGTATATTCTGCATACACGAAAATAAAGAAGACATTCAGAAATAAATTCGAAAATAAAGAAGACAAATAAAATTACTATTTTTTTCTCTTTTTATGAAAATAAAAGTTAAGAAATTGCCAAAATTTAATACACTTTCAATTTTTGCAAAAGAACCCAACATTCACAACAAAAACTGCTATCCAACACGAGAATTTTCGTTTCAAGTATACTGACTGTCAGTAAAAAATAAGTTTTGTAAATGCAGGAATAACAATGATTAATTTTGCTTCAACATAAAGCATTGCGTAAAATAAAATAAACGCATGTCGTTTGTAAATCAATAAGATTATAAAACAAATTCATTTACTCGTGTCATCTAACTGCACATCCATTCACATTGTTTATAACTACTCGATCTTTTTTCCTTTTGTAAAATGTATAATTAATTATAAAATTATGTTAGTATTGAATATTTAATCTGAGCATATATTTTGCTCCATTGAAAATTTTTTTAAAATTTTGTAGATATTGTTTTTAAGAAGTCAATTTAAAAAAAAAATAATAAGGTTATCCAATATTGGCACAAATTTTATAAGAAACATTTTTTTTTTGCTTTTACGAACTTCAATAAAAATCAAATTTTAATTAATTCCTTTAAAAATTTGTCATTCGAATTTTATAAAATTGCCTAATGAATTTTTCTTTGATTCAGGATTGTAGAAATTCATATTCATTGTTATTATTTTTTAAAAATTGCTTCTATTTGCTTAAAAATTAACAAATTTTTTCTGTGCATATACCGAAATATATAAAAAAAAGAAATAAGCACTTTTATTTTCTTGAGAATCAATAGCTCACTAATATTCTGCCTAGTAACTGTTAATGCTAGTTAGAAATACTACAATACTTTCCAAATTTTCAAAAAAATAAACGTACGGCAGTAGTACATATCTTGTAATTTTTTCATTAAAAATCTAAAAATAATTAATTAATTTACATCAAAATTAAAATTTAAATTATAAATGACATTATTTAAAAAATTAAAGAGCATTAAATTCCAAGAAAAAACATCGAATTCCATTTTTCATAGTCAGCTGATGCTGCCATTAGGTAATTACAAAATTTTTCATTTTTTTCTCCTGAAATATAAAATAAAAATTTCTAAAAATATATAAATAGTTTGCAATAAATTCATTATTTTCAATGTGATTCAGAGATTATAACTACTAATAACTAGTCAGAACAGATATCGAAACTTTTGCGTTGATATCTTATTTAAATTAAATAATTAGAAAATTAAATATAAAATAATAATTTTTATATGTTTTTAAATGGAAATCAAATCATGCAGAATATTTGCCATTTAGTAGTGTAACTTAGAAGTTAAATATTGTTCAGTTATATAAAAAGGAAATAAATTCTTAAATATTAATAAACTCTGGGCAATTTATTTCATACACGAATAAAGTGAAAAGCCTAAAACTATGCATCGATAATTAAGGATGTTTTCAAATTCTAAGTCAAGAAAATAATTTTTCTTAAGATTTAATGCATGTTGGCTTATCTTAAATTTGGAAAATCCAGCTTGGCCTCATTTCATTTTGCAGACGTTTTATAATTTATTTAATTACTTGTAAACAATTATAATCTTTAAATAATAATTTGAAATATACAATAATTAATTGCTCTGTCCCTGGAATTCTCTTTAGAAGCTAAAATACCAACAATCTTCAAAGTAATTTCAATTCTTCGGCATTGAACCAATTTATAAAGTCTAAGCCAGACATTTGTGATTAAGGTACATGTATTAAAATCAAATTAGAGATTCTATTTTTGAATTTTTGAAACGTGTATAATAACATTATATTTTATGAAATTAGAACATCAAATGCAATTTTTAATGATAAAATCATTCTATTTAAAGCTGCGTTTAAATTTTTAAAATCATTTAATTAATAAATTTCAAATATTTTCTTAGAAATATGGAAAAGTAATTACAGTATTATTTATTTTCCCTTATACGAGCAAATTATTGTTTTAAATTAAACTTTCCTTTTCTTTTGCTTTAGGTTTTGGAAAATAAGAACTGTTTTAGTTTTTCATTTTTCCGATATTGTATGTTCTTTGCATATGTTATTTTATAGTGCATTCATAGGCGATAAAGGAAATAAAGTTTCATTTTTTAAAAAAAATTTTACGTGCACATATCCGCAAAGAAACAGACAGACAATTTTCCAACAGAGTTATTACAGTATATAGGTAAAAAAAGATAACTACCAAACGCAAAGAGTTAGATAGATAAAATTTGGTATACATTGATCTGATTAAGATCTACACTTTTGTTCAGAAAATGTGTACCAAATTTTATTCATCTAGCCCTTTTCATTTTGTTATCGTCAGATTCCCATGTGATCGAACTGCTATCCAATCACATATCCTGTAAAAAAATTTCATTTAATATTTGATAGATATTTACTAATGTGACATAAA
>JAPMOR010080293.1:78127-106328 GCA_026543865.1 Argiope aurantia | reverse complement strand
AACTTTCATTTTCAATTTTTTGGAGGTCGACCAATTTTCAATTGAAACAACAGCTATGATGTCATAGTTCTACGTCAACCTTTTAAGAATGCAGCTGCGGTCAAAGAAGCATACGTAATAATAAAGTAATGCTGGTAAAAGCTGGTTTAAAAACGCATCTGTTTCGAAAGAAGCATACATAATAATAATGCAATACTAGTAAAAGCAGGTAAAAAATATATGCGATTAAAAGAGGATGATGAAAATTGCCATTTATACTTTAGTCATTGCTTACACGATTTCGAGCTTCAAAAATCTCTAACCAAGACAACATCATGTTCTCACATGATAAAGGACCATTAGTTATCATATTCTCTACTAAAATGTCTGAGTTTTATTATTTCTAACTAATGCAAAACAAGAATATTACAAAAATAGTTTACACATTGTTTTAACTAAATATAATTTATCATATTATAACAAATTACGAAACATCTAATTACTTAAATACACAAAGTTAAACATTATTCTTTAGCACGAATTGTAGAAAAGGAAAGAGACACCCTTTTAACTAAGTGGACGCGTCCCGTTCCACGGGGACACAAATCAATTTTAATTACCTTCCCGCAGAACCAAGAGATAAACTTCCTAACAAAAGAAACTCGACACCGACAGAGAAGACGAATAAACATAAAAGCACCCCCTTCAACACAAACCGACCACAAACTCCATTCCCCAACACTACAATCCCCGCATTCAGCGCCCTCCCTGGAAAAATTACAATAAATCTCAGGCCCCAAAACCGACGGTTTTCCACGTGGTTTGGCAAACCGAACAAGAGGCTCCTGAAACCACTCGCCGGTGCTATAAATTTGCCGCTGCAAATAATATATAACGCTACGACTGTGAATAGATAAGGTAGAAAAGCGAAGGCATCGAGTTTATAAACCCCATGGGCAAAATTTCGAAATATAATGAATCTCTTTGCCTTCTAAGCGGACTGATTTGGAGAAACGAATTTTGTCTTTTATTCCGAATTCTAGAGACGGGATCAGGGTGAGCTGGAATTCCAAGATGGCTGAATTTTGTTGGAAAGTTGAGGTGATAAAAGAGATACGTGATCTTATTTTGCTGGGCGTAGAATTTATTATCTTCCTTCGAAGACTTGACAAGCAGTTGGTGTGAATTTGAGTATATTTACACCCATCTATTTTTCAGCATCAAATAAGAAATAGGGAGGGACACTGAATGACAATCGGCTGAAGAATATAAACGTTTGTTATATGTTGGAACATTATTGTGAAAGTATTAATGAATCAGTTAGTGATTATAAAGCAATTTTCTGAATCTGTTTAAAATTTGAGCAAAAAAATATTCGAAGTCTCGGTTAAGCCTGGATTCATTTCCTAATAAATTTTAAGCTCGCAAATCCAGTTATTAAATGCTTTTCTACAACTAGTAGCCACAATTTTTTTTTTCTTTTTCATATCTAATTTTTATATTTTTTGTTATAATTTATCAATGTAAGGTCACCTAAAATCGGAGAATAGCATTTCTTTAATGGAACATTTTACTGTTCCCAAAATTCAAATCTATATCTATACTTATAATAAAGCTCAATGTGTGTGTGTGTGTGTGTGTGTGTGTGTGTGTGTGTGTGTGTGTGTGTTGGCACTCTACAGACCAGACCATTCAACCTACAGCTACCAAATTTGGCACGTGTATACCTTGGAGGCCGGGAATGTGCACCTGGGGGTTATTTTTTCGAATTCTTAACTAGAATTTTATTTATTTAAAAATTAAGCGAAATTTTGACGTGTTTCTGCTATAACTGCCGAAAATATTACCGCACAAAAAAGATTTTTACATGAAGTTAATGATAAAAAAATTTATCTTTTAAATGATACTACTGTTTTAATCTTAAAATTAAATTTCTATTTTTAAGGAATTTTTAAATAAATATTTTAACTATGTTTTTCAATAATTTTTTTCGTAAAAAATAAAAATAAAAATTAAGCACGTTTCGCATTCATGGGAAAAAATTAGCTTTTCTCAAAGTGTTGCCATCACATTGATTAAAGCTCCAATTAAAAATAAATTAACTCTTTTTGGAAGTGAACTCAGAAAAATTATAATTTTCGGCAAGTGTCTGTAAGAAATGAAACAAATATGAAATATTATTTTTTCTAAAAAATAAATTCAAGAAAAATTATTTTATGATCTTTGACACTCTCTATACAGGGTGTTTATTCAGTCCCGGATCCATTTTGATGTTTAATGACTCATAAAATAATGAAGATGTAAACAAACTTATGGCATTTATTGATGGAATAACTCATATATTTTCCTTTTCAGGTTTGAATATTTTTACTTTTATAAATATCGTCTGCGCGTGTGGCTCAGATAATTTCATTTTCCAGTCTAAATATCTGTACTTTTCTAAATATCGTCTGCTTATTAATTGCATTTTTCTCTCTTTTGTTTTTGGCAACTATTGAAATGTTATGTTTACTTTTGATGTGTTTGTTCTATGTAGTACTTTTGTATGTGATGTTTTATTCGAGCGGATATTAAGTAGAATGCATACGCCACAAGAGAAAGCACAGATTTTATGGTGGTCATAGAGTTAATTTCCAATCAACTAAATCACTGACTTTTAAGAGTTAATTTCAAATCACTTAAACTCACTGATTTATGAAAATTTGAATATCACTATTCAATAAAAAAAGGATAATTTTAGATTTTTCATCGATCGCTTCAAAGAAAATACGCCAATCATCTCGCAGGTTTCTCAAGATTAATTGGCCTAAGATTATGAAAATGTTGAGTTTTTCTAAATTTTTAACATTTAAAACTTCATAAATATGTCTTAGTTGATCGTGGAAAATAGAAACATTCATTCATTTAATTAAAATTTGGTGTGTCCAGAATATTTCTCCGAATATGATACCTTACTGTATTAAATTTAGACTTCATAATTTTTGAAATATATTTATAGGTCGGAACAAAATATTATTTATTTCATTTCAATCCTTTTGAAAGCAAAACTAAAAACTGAATTTTATGCAGAATCTGAGAAATTTTTGTTGAATTATTCTTTGAGATATTTATGACATAAATTATGAAAAATATTTTGTAGTTCACATAAGACTTAAATACCGAGCGATTCTGTTTGCATTACTCATATTCAATAATAATAATAAATAAATAAATAAATAACTATAAAAATTTTAAATAAAGTAAAACGCTTAGTTTAATTAAAAAATATCTTTACATTAATTGCAATTTCAGCATTTCCACTTTAATTTAAAGTTGAAGTTTTACCGGAAATGACAACAAATTATGAATATATATATAGTAAATTGACGAAACGATCTAAACTACAGTATAAGTTTGGTATGATTATCAAAATTTGAAGATTAAAAATGTTTTGTTTGAGAAGATATTAAGAGACAAGTTATTTGAAATATTTAATTGAAAATTGTAGCGAGCGGTAATACTGGCGAACTGGCTGTTCGCCAAAGGCGGCTAGTAAATAAATAAAATATTCTTATAAAAGTTTTTTAACAGAGTTTTAAAACTCAATTTTTTTTTTCTAAATTTTAAAATATAAAATTTTTGCCTCGAATCGTTTCTTTTTATAGCAAATACCAAAATGGAGTTAAAAAATTTCGCTTTAATTGAAAGTTTCCAACTTTATATATATTTTGAATTTATTCCATCCTTATTTGATTTATCTTAATATTCAACAAATCATTATACAAGTATTTTTACTATTCCTATATAAATATTTGCTCTCAAATTATATTTAATCTCAAATATATTTGCTCTCACTTTATATTTAAACGAGCAAAAAAATTTTTTATTTCTTTCATCCTCTTCTTCCAATTGGAATTTCGGGAGAAATCTTAGCGGCCTAATTTAGATAGTCAACTCTAAAGCTTAAACGAAAAAAATCGATGATCCATATTTTTTTCGTACTTTTTAGTTTTATGGTATTTGATTGAATTATCAATGAATAGAAATGATTTGGTCGCACATACGGGTGTATTTTTTAAAGGAAACCAAGCAGTATCTTTGAGATAGTTAATACATTCCATTGAGTAAACCAAGAAATTTCATTGCTCTTTGATACTATCCATTGGGTAAACCAAAATGTGGCATCGATCCATATGAAAATTTTCAGTGTATATTTCGAGAAACGAAACTGGTGTGTTTTGTATTATTCAATGAGTAAGTCATGCAGTTTGATATATGATGATCTTGGGATTTAAATGGAACAGCCAACGAATGCAGTTCTTAATAAAAGAAAATTAGTATTTGTTTCATTATTCAGAATGTATTTTATACAAATTATCGTTTTTCTTGCACAATTTCTTGGTAAAGTAAACTATATTACTCATTTTTATTAGAACTGAATAATTCAGCCTTATTACACGATCTTTTTTAATGAATTTTTTTTCATATTATGAAACTAAGAATGTATTATTCATATATCAATATATCTGAATATAATCAAAAGTTAAGAATCATTTAAAATGTAATAGGCAATACTTTTACATGCGTAAAAGTAATGCAACGATTTGTTTGTTGTTATTGTTGTTTCTAATGACACTTGTCATAGACAAGCCCGTTGACTAAGTCATCGATTTTAAGCCGAGAGAGCGTCTTTTGTTTAACAATAGCGCCATCTAGGACCAAGAGTACGTAGCTACTCACGCGTCACAACCCTTTTTACGAGACGGACTTCATTCATGAATTTAATTCACAGATTGTAGTTTAAACCTGAATCAGAGAATGATCACCTCTGAACCACTACCCCCAGTGTCATTACTCTCGAAATGGAGGACTTTGCGACCACAACAGATTCATACGTGCACCCGCCACCATACACACGGAGAATCTTCGTCTAGCGGGGTTCGAACTTACAACCGAAGGGATGCGAATACAACGCCCTACCAACCAGGCTATCCCAGCCAATTATTTGTTTAAAGTCATTTGATATTCACATATCACGGATATTTCTTTTTCGCAGGAACATTCAACAACATCTTCACAACTTTCATGCTGTTACTTATATAATAAGTCAAACATATTTCGTAACATTTATCTGTCTTTTTGTTATTTGCCACATTTTATGTTATCCGGCGTTTGGAATATCCATTAAAGGACCAGTATTCTGTTTATTAGCATCAATTTGCTCCTGAAGTTCTCTATAACACGATAATTTTTAAAGACTAGGATACCATACGTAAATTGCATTATACGACCTGCAGGCAAAGTAATGGTACAAATTGATTTAAAGGCTTACCGAAATTAGAATCACAATATTTGGTAAATTATTACTTATTAGATAATAATTTCTCATTAATCAAAACTACATTTAAAAAATAATAAAAGATTTTTTATTTAAAATTAATTAATTTTTTCCTTATTTTTTCCGAAGCATATTGCTTTCTTTATGCGTCATTTTCACACCACTTCCCCAAGAAAACGCTATACAGTATTACCAATTTTTATGTCCGTACAGTTTTTCTCTAATCATAGACTAACTACTCCAACCCATCGGAATGCACACGGAAAAGCTTGAATGACCGGACCCCGCGACAGCGACGCTGGTGGGAACTGTGATTGAGGGTCATCACCAGCCACGGTACAATCCTTCTCTGAGGAAGTACACACCGTCATCAACGGGAGGTTGCCACTCCCACCCGTTCATATACCCATCAGGGTGGGGAGAACCAACCACCATACCGTAAACTTCTCATCGTCAATTACTAATTGCATGCCGCCCCCCCCGGAGAAATACAGTTTATCTCTACTGCGAATCAGTTTTTAAAAATATTTTAAGTATATTTTACAACTGTATTGTTTTAGTGTGAAAAGTACTTTTTTTTTACAATCCCAGATTTTATTTAGAGATTTTAAGATTACTCCAAGCTAATATGTCTATTTTACAAATTTCAAACTAACAAGGAGAGAGCACAGATTGGAAAATTAAATTCAAGATGAAATTTTATATAATAGTGTTTCCTCAGGGTGTTCCTTCTGCAAAATGTTAAAGCGCAATAGAGGTATCCTAAATGCTAATTCAAAACCTTACCGAAAGCGCTGTCCGGACGCTCAGCGACCGGACAAATTATTAGTATAAGTTTGTGGACTATTTTCTTGAAATTGTCTGGCTATTTCGCTTTAAAATATTAATGAATGAATATTCTAAGGGCATACAATCATTATACTAAATCTCATCCCGAACTCAATTTTCCAGCCCATACCCTCTTCTAATAAATTATGATCGCCTGGCGCCATTATACATGAAATGCCAAGACACATTTACTGGGTTATTTGACGAATTTCTGATGGCTACGACGAAAATGGGGATATATTGAGATTACTTGGCAATTTTTAGATTGTACCAAGATCACCAATTTGGCAACTGCTAGCATTTTTTGACAATTTCTCGCAAGGATTGTAAAATTAAACAAATATCCTCTAATTTTATACTCCCTCACGTTGTGACGTTATGAACCATATTTTTGTGGTCGTGCCATCTCTGCTATGGAATTAAAAGTAAATTAAAAATTAGCAAGTAGATTCACGAATTAATTTTAACCTTTTATTTGGCTACCTGTTGTTTGATTTCAATCTTTGTCTCGGTGCTCTCTGATTACTGTTTAAGAAAAAGGAATCGGATGGATTTTATTTGAATTCTTCGATGGATAACAACTTCAAGGTTTTGATGTCGTTCCTCGGTTTCCAAATATCATTAACTGATTATTCTAATATTCTGTCCCATTTTTCGGATATTTTAGGTTATATTCCAAATATTTAATAAAAGCGCTATTAATGAATAAGAAAGAAAATAAAAGCGCTATTGATAAGTAGTATTTAGAAAATGTGAGTTCATTTTGTAATTCAAGACCGAAACTAAAAGAAGAATCAACCATTTTGCGAAGAAGTATTCTATAATAATCGAAAACAAATACACATATTTTTATAAGATTTATTTTTTTATAGTATTAGCTATCAAAATTTCCCTGAAGTAAATCAAATAATTGTTGTGATATACTACATGCAATAAATATACTGTATATTGTATGCCTCAATTCAATTAAAATCCTTGCTAATCGATAAAATTTTATGTAGAATTCCCTTGAAAATTAAATAGCTTATCCTTTTTAGAGTACTTTAAACATTGATCGTATTGCTCCTACATCGTGTGTGCATCAATTTATTTATTTATTTTGCTCATTTAATTGAGAATATTTTCATTAATAAATGTTATTATTCAATATAAAAATTAAATTAGAATACATAAATATCTCAAGCATTTTCATTTGAATCAAGACGGTAAAATATTTTCAAAACGTAGAAGGGGCATCTTATTGGATTTGAAGAGAAAAACATACATTTAAGGGAAAAAAGAAAACCGGGTAAGAATTTCTTACCTCTAATTATTTCTTATTTACACTTGTTGCATTCAGGGACCAACACTTCAATATCTGCCATGATAACATTATTTTATTAAAGTCAACAAATTCTTATTTAAATCATCTTATCACATCAGTTGAGCCTGCGTCCTGGCATAGGGGTAGCGTGTCTTCCCCGTGATCTGGGTGTCACTGGTTAGAGTCCTGGTTTGGGCATGGTTGTTCTTCTTTTGTGTTATATCTTTGAGGTGTGTGAACGTGCCCCTTTGTAAAAAAGGGTTGTGCAAGCGAATGGGACGCATGAAGTAGCTGATTCATATTCTCGGCCCTAGTTGGCGCTACTGAAAACACAAGAGGCGCTCACTGGCAGATAAAGTCAGCGAGCTTGTAAAGTGCCATAAGTCACAACAACATCAATTGAAAGTACTATTGTAGTTTGTGCTCACACAATAATCAAAGACGATATTGATTGGCTCTAAATATTCAAAGTGGTGCAATTAATTGGATGAATCGGTTCAGTCGTTGAGGTCAAAAGTTTAACTTGCAAATCTTAAACTATGGAAAGCGGAAGATGGTAAGCAATCATTGATAAAGAATCTGAAGATCTTGATCTTCTGAATGAAATAAAAATTGGAGAAATAAGTGAAGATGTTAGAGATGAGGAACTCTGATTTTGTTATTTTCTCATTGAAAATGTATGGTTAAGTGATGCTCATGGTCGAAAAAGGGAAGCTTATCGGAGACAAATAATCATAGATGATATGTTAGAAATGTTGAGCTTTCAGGCATAAAAATTAGCAAAATATGTACAATGTCTGGTGCTGAGGTATTCTGTTTGAAATTTTATTATATAAATAAGGTTTAGATTACGATTTTTGAGATTTATCTCTAAAACAGAGGGTGATAAGGGATATACATCCTTTGATACCATATGTAGAGGTCATGAAATTTAATTAAATACTTCTCTAAGGATTTCATCAATTTTGTATCTGTGGGAATAGATTTTACCAATTAATTATTGTAATTAGTACGAAGAGAAAATTTTCTTGCTTTGAGAAAGATTTATTTCAAATACCTCGTGTTAAACAAGCAATTTATTAGTATTGCACGATTTAATAAAAATATAAAATTTTTCTCGTTTTAGATTCTTCAGTCGCTAATGAGTGTTGATATGAAATATTTCAACGCAAATTAAATATTTATACCATTTACTGCTACGGAAAGCAGTATATTTTTATTTTGAACATTCGTTTATACATTCCGAATGAAATTTGAAAGTCTCACTTCATCAAAACGCACTTTTATTTCATCGATTTCATATGTTGACAAATACAAACTTTTCAACACGCCATTCATTTTGAAAATGTCTCAAATGTCTCCAACTCAATTAATCACCCTGAGAATTGATCAACAGATAAAATTCAATATAGAATTTTATTCTGGAAACGAAATATCTCGTCATTTGGTTGCCGGTTTTAATGGAAAAATAGTTTGTAAAGGCATCTCTCCACTTCGTTCATTTTCAAACACTATTAACCCAGATAGTAGGAAGCAGCAGCAGCAGCATTCTGTAAAATAAAATTGAAAAAAAAGAAGAGGAAAAAGAAAAAGAGAATGACTTTACTGGAATTTCGCAGTAAGCAAATTACCAGCGTGAAAAATGACTTTACCGCCATTCGACCGCTAATGAGTTCCCCCGTTTTCCCGCGTTTAGTGAAAAATATTCGGCTTCCATTTCGCGAATGGATACATCTCCGAATCTTCCTCAGATTAATTGAGTCTTAGGGATGTTTTGACACTACACTTGCCAGAAATAGGGAAATAAAAAAAATGTTTTTCAATCCCGTTGATTAAACCGTGTTAGTTTTGTTTGGAAAATTCTTCCCAAACACAGCATGCGAATGAATACGGAGAAAGAGAATTTAAAGAGAAAAAAAAGTGAAGCAACAAAATCAATTAAGGAAAATTCTGAGTGATCAAACTTTTAAAAATTTACTTCTTGATTAATTCGTGATGTCGGTAAGATACTTTTGTTTGTTGAAAAGTTAGGCTGTTAGTTTTGAGTTACATATTTTTGGAAAAGAGATTGCCGCATCTTCCTCAATGCCTAGATCAACTGCTCAAAATCCTTGGATAAATTAAGGAAAATAGAATTTCACAACTCGCCATTAGAATTTTTGCCACATCAGATGTTCTTAATTGAAACGTAAGCAATTTGCTTCCAAAACGTCACCCTTTCTTAAGGATGGTCATAATGAAAGGGGACAAGCAACAATGTTTTAATTAAAAAAAGGCTTTCAATTTATTAAAATTCCAAAATGAAAGGCATATTTAAGTACCAAAGCTAGTTATTTGTGAAGAAATTTGACAGCACTGTCCAGTAAAGAATTTCAATTTAAAAAATGTCAAAACCACTTGTGTTTCGTTTCAACATTCAAGAGCAAGATTTAAAATTAAATTTCAAAGAAAATGTATAAAGAAATAATTTTCCTTTATTTAAGAGTTTAGTCCATGTATGAAATATCTGTGACAATAGTTCTTCAGTTAATTTTATATGTTCGGATTTTTAATTTTTGTGTGTGTTTATTTTCCAAATATAAATGACTTTGTATAAAATATAGAATTGAAATACATTTTAAAACTACTGTTATGAAAAGCCAATTTTTACAATCCATTAAAATAAATGACATTGATCTATTTTTGTGTTGGTTAACACATGGCGTGCTTATAAATACTCAAATTGTAAATATATCAAGCTAGTATCTTTTATCTTCTTTCACGTAAAGTTGTTTACATATTATATAGAATTTAAAATCATTAAATTCATTTCGGGGCATTTTTTTTGCTTAAAGTAAGCAAAATAATTGTGGATAAAAATGTGTAATATTTTTATCACCAATTTTTTTAAATACATCTCAAATTAACTTTTAATCGCATCGTATCATTTATTTAGACTTTCTTTTAGAAACAACTAATTTAATGATTTAACATATCTTTGCTGGGGAACTAATCATGAATAAAAAATCTATGAAAGGAGAATTATTTAGCTAGAGAATAATTAGGTTACATGTTAGTCAGAAAACAAAATGTCAGTCTCTGAAATTATTTGAAGTAATTAATATAAAAAGATAATACTCATTCAAAGAGGAATCAAAATTGAAATGAAATCTACAGTTGTTTCAGTATAATCAGCCAATGAAATTATGCATAGAATTCTTATATATAAAACCTATTGAAATACCAGCATTAATTTATGAGAAATGAAGTAAATAAAAATAGAATATTTTTAATGAATTCAAATCCAGTTTACCATATAAATGGAGTTATTTTCAAAAATGTACAAGTAATCTGTATATTATTTGTACTCTTATTTGTTTGATGAACGTATATCTGGAAAGAATTTTTAATAAAAATTAGAACACACACATTTTTTTTGTTGTCAGAAATATTTTTCTTGTAGGAGAATTTTAAGAGACCTTGATTGAATATTTTTAAATTGATGTAACAGTCAAATTATATGATTTTTTTTTTCAAATGGCCAACGAATGATCAATCAACATCATTAGCTCAAATTGACAAAAACAGGAACTGGAATTGTTCTAAAACAGATGTTTTTTCAAAGAAAAAACCCGTAAAAAACGTAAATTGGTTAACCCTTTATCTACAGCAGTATGAACTACTGAAAATTTCTTCATAAATATATTTTTTAGCTGCCATATTTATAATTAAAAATTTACAAGAAAAAAAAATCTCCCCGGAGCGAAATTTAATTTGTTAGAACTAATTAATTAAAGTGGCACTTAAAAGTACCATCAGTACACTAGGTATAAATTTCCTCATAATAGAAAACAATTACGGATGATATTTCTAATGAAATTTAACCTCTTAAAAAGGCTAAATAACCAAAAAAATCTCATAAGAAAACAAAGAAATTAAAAATTGACATACTTTTATTTTATACATAATAAAGGTAGAAATTCACATTTGATGATAATCATAAAAAGATTTTTTTTTTTCATCTACGCACAAAAATATATTACAAGTTGAGCATTTTTAACGTGGTTTTGATTGAATATTTTTTAGTGCACAGAATTCACAACATCCTCGATTCGACACGAATGTTGGCCAATGGTATTGTTACGAATTTTTACCGGGGTTCGTTTGGATAGTGGGAGTGATATGGTGTAAAGAAAACTCGATCAGCAGGCGGCAGTAGAATAAAAACAACGACGTTTATTTACACGAAGACACACAGGACAGCACAAAAGCGACAGCTATATACAGCACAGAGACGACTATCTTCAGCCGAGACGTGTAGCACACACAGAAGCATACAACCAGAATCTACTGCAAACAGCGCACAGCTCAGTTAAGCACTAGCTTGACTCCGTCGCTTCCGACTACGACTCTCGACTACTACTTCGACGACTCCGTCCACTCTGTCTTCGACTGCTTCGACTCTCGACTCCTACTGCCTTCTATATTCGGACTTCGACGACTCTGTCGTCTACCTACCTCTGGCAGCTGCAGCTGCTTCCTTTTATAGGTCTCTGGAGGCGGGGCTAGAAGCCTCTCAACCAATCAGGATCGTTCGAGTCGTATCTCGGTTCCTACTGGACGGATCGGGAAAATTCTCGAAGTTTCGGGTATAATCTATTTTGGCGTCAAAGTCGCCAAGTTTGTCGCCAAGCTCTGGGACCTCCGAAGCGCCACCTGGACTCTGTCCCAATCAGATGACTGTAAAACTTTCTTTCTGTTGATGGAACAAACTATGCTGGGAAGCCGAATTGCAGGTTTGTAACATTGCTCCCCTCTTCAAAGACTGACGTCCCGGCAGGCCTACTTCAATCCAACAGCTGGCGTAGGCTTCCGAATGATGTGATGACGATGCTTTAGGTGACTTCCGGTCTTTCAAAGATGACATCATTCACTAATTTGACGGCGATTGAAGATCCATGCAAACCTTCTCAATGCTTTTGACCCGGACCTCTTCGTCGTTTCGGATTGTACATCCAGACTTGATTCCTCTCCTTAAAATGCAGGATGTCCCATGGAGCCAAACGCAGGATCTTAGTAGGGACCTCCGGAATGAATTCTTGCCAGGCTTTTCGGTTGGTCACTTTAAACTTCTTCCATCGAACCAATCGTATATCAGGATGATCCAACGGTGCCTTCTGATGTCCACTCGATTGCCAGGTATTCGCCTTCGTCGCCAAAGCTTTCACGGGAATACGTCCACCTCTTCCCGGTATATTCTCGACACTCGAGAATTGTCCGACGCCCTCCACAGAGGATCTTCTGAAGAACGCATCCGTTTTAACTGGAAAAGTCCTTCTGCGACGACGTAACATGTCCAGATGCACAGGAGATTCATCGGCTCCTATTTGCATCACACTTCTATGCAGATCCACAGCAAAGAGGAATTCTTGAAGGAAGTTGAGACCGTGACTACAGGGATCAGTGATTCGAGCCATGTAGTCTTCTTCCATGTCAGTATGCCAGGAGATACCAAGAGGCTTGCAGAGAGGTAGTTCCTTTAATCTTTGGGACGAATTCAATCAAAACAGGGTCACATCAACTTTTGCATCAATAGGCATCGAGCACGGGTCACCACCAACAGACCCGTCGGACGAAAGTCCATCTTCTCCATCCCCAAGCGCCTGCCCTTTCGGTTCCGCTTCAGGGAACTCGTTCGGAGAAGACTGCTTCAGTTCCACAATTGTTTGACATTCTCCCTGTTCGTTCCTATCCTTATCAAATTTCGGTTTATCCGCCGGATGTCTAAGCTCCTTTTCGGTGATACCGGTCTCCATTCGATCTTCATTCATTTCTTCCACTTGGCTCTCGCTGCTTCCTCCAATTTCTTCTGTGATATCTTGGACGTCTTCTGTTTTATTAACTTTATCTTCTAAAATTTCTTTCCACTACGGAAGGCCTTTCTTTACTTCATTCTTCATGTCTTCCGTAAAGGCTTTCATTTCTTCCGTAAAGGCTTTCATTTTTCGTAAAAGTTTCTCTTGTCCTTGCTTCATCTCCTGCTCCATTCTTTCTTGTCCTTGCTTCATCTCCTGCTCCATTCTTTCTTGTCCTTGCTTCATCTCCTCCATAGATTTCTTCATCTCAGCCAACAGAGCCAGTAACTCACCATTACCTCTATCAGCCATTTTTGCTTGGGATCTCGTCAGCACTATACAATATTAACCACTATCCCACTTCTGACACCAAATGTTACGAATTTTTACCGGGGTTCGTTTGGATAGTGGGAGTGATATGGTGTAAAGAACACTCAATCAGCAGGCGACAGTAGAATAAAAACAACGACGTTTATTTACATGAAGACACACAGGACAGCACAAAAGCGACAGCTATATACAGCACAGAGACGACTATCTTCAGCCGAGTTGTGTAGCACACACAGCAGCATACAACCAGAATCTACTGCAGACAGTAGCGCACAGCTCAGTTAAGCACTAGCTTGACTCCGTCACTTCCGACTACGACTCTCGACTTCTACTTCGACGACTCCGTCCACTCTGTCTTCGACTGCTCCGACTCTCGACTCCTACTGCCTTCTACCTTCGGACTTCGACGACTCTGTCGTCTACTTACCTCTGGCAGCTGCAGCTGCTTCCTTTTATAGGTCTCGGGAGGCGGGGCTAGAAGCCTCTCAACCAATCAGGAACGTTCGAGGCGTATCTCGGTTCCTACTGGACGGATCGGGAAAATTTTCGAAGTTTCGGGTATAATCTATTTTGGCGCCAAAGTCGCCAAATTGGTCGCCAAGTCGCCAAATGGTAGCCAAGTTTGTCGCTTAGTTAGGGACCTCCGACGCGCCACCTGGACTCTGTCCCATTCAGATGACTGTAAAACTTTCTTTCTGTTGATGGAACAAACTATGCTGGGAAGCCGAATTGCAGGTTTGTAACAGTATCCTCTATTTTCTAAACGAACATCATTAGAAACAGACTCATTTCCTTTTCTTCTCTTTTTTGGACATTTTCAAATGTTCTTGACAGTGTTAGCAATAAATAAATAAATAAATAATTTAAAAAAATCTATAATTGAAATTCATAAAAAATACTAAAACATATTGCTACACTATACTTTCATAATTACATTATA
The DNA here is from genome assembly GCA_026543865.1 of Argiope aurantia. Classification (NCBI taxonomy): domain Eukaryota; kingdom Metazoa; phylum Arthropoda; class Arachnida; order Araneae; family Araneidae; genus Argiope; species Argiope aurantia. The sequence continues at coordinate 91,797 of JAPMOR010080293.1, read as the reverse complement.
ACAAACAGAAATACTATAGATAATTATAGGGACAAAATGAAAGCAAGTTTTTCTCCAACACTACGTGTACTGGCTGTACTTATAAGTACCAACGAATAATTCGACCGTTAGTCACATTACATAATCTGTTATCTTATAATGATTGGGCAAATAATATTCTAAGATAATACAGAATAAATAAAAAAATACAACACTTAACTTTGGTTTGATATTATAAATTCATAACAAAGAAAAGATAAGAGCGGCAATCCGTACAAAATGGCAACAAAAGAACACAATGTCCGTTCGAAAATAGCTTTCTTCCTCGCAAAATTCATCAGCCTTGAACAACTACTGCCATCTATCATGAAAAAGTAGAGTTTAAAGACTGTTTCTAAAACGTACCATTAGAATATAAGTAATGGTTGTTGCGCTATAAAGGGTTAAAGAGGTAATTTTTGGGGTGGCTGTAATTTCACTTAAAAACCTACATTTCTAAAAAAACTATATTGAAAACGATAAATAAGGAAGCTATATGCATATAATATCTAGAAATTCTAAATTCCGAACACTTTGAAATTCTTTACTGTTTGTAATTTCGTTCCGTAAAGATAATTAACAGTCACGGAATATACGACAGTGAATCTGCAGACGTTTTTGGTTATTGAATGAGGCAGCAGATATGACTCTCTTGTTCCAAGAGATGATTAAGGCCGTTATGGGGCTTTTCGAATTTGAAAAAAAATTGAAGAGAGTGTTCAAGGTTTCATTAAGATTTTGAAATAGAAAGTGCCGACAGGGGGAGAAAGAGGGTTGCTGCTTCTGGTTTCTTGGCCGATCCTCGGGGTTTTAAATTCAGTTGGGTATAGCGAAACTCGCTTTTGTGTAACTGTGGCTTTCTTGTTGTTAAAATTAATCTGTAACTGTCATGAACCTCATATTGGGAACCGTACAAATAGCGCTTGTAAATGGTGTAAATAAACCCAATTTCTCTAAATACAGCTTTGAGTATTTGTGCAGTTCAAATCTGACTCTAGTACGATACCATCCCTCCATACCAATAAAACTCCTAGTATCATGCAATCAATTCTAAAAATGGTATATATATTTACAATCATCCACTCAGTCATATTTAGAAAACTTATGCATCTGATTAACATTTTAAATAAAGAAAAAACGCCATTCTTTTGCATCTAAAACTGATCGATTGAAAGTTATATGACTGAGATCATTTCAAAAGAAGTCCCCGGATGATGATCGCTAATTAGTTAATTTAAATAATTCATGTCAGTTAGTTGATTTATATATTGAAATTCAGTCAGATTTTGCTACAAAAGATTGGGACTGTTTTTTTAATAAAGCATAAAATATAATACGTGCAAAAAATATAAATCCTTAAGTAATTTAAAAGCCCATTTTGCATCTTGAAATAAGATCTATCTCTGCCACTTTAGAAATTAAATATTAGATTTCGATTAGAGATGGATTCCATGCAAAATGACTTTTATTTCTCTATGTTCAACATGATAATTGCAACTAATCAGCATTTCTTAAAACCAACTGGTAATAGCAACTGTAATCCTATCAGTTTGTTGAAACGTAAAGCACATACACTCTTTTACAATCAAAACACATACTCCTCCACAGAAGCTCTACAACGGCTACGAGCAGAGTTAATCTTTAAAAAAAACTGGGAAGAGGAGAATTTTCGCTTTCTGGTGAAGTGCATCGAAAATTCAGAGCTTGAGCACACAGACAGACGTTCCGGAACACTCGCGTGTGGGGAGGAACCCATTGGGGGTCAAGTCATCTATCAAAACATGTCACGTGACCGCCGCATCCGATCATTGGCTGCCCTGCTGGGTGGAGGGGGTGCAAGAGCAAAAATGGGTCTACATTATTCCGGCCTGAAGCACCCCTCTTTGATTCAGGTGATGGATAGCATCAGAATTTTCTTCTTTCTTTCCTCTTCTTTTAATGTTGCTGAGTATCCGGTATTGGTCTGTATTATTTATGAACGTCTTTGACGACAGGAATTGTAGACAGAATCAGTCATTCGGTTTGCATATCATTTGTCGAAAATATTTCCTTTTCTTTCTGTCTTTAAAGCTCGTTTTTCGATGATGTCGATAGGGTTAAGAATAATACTGTTATTCGGAATTGATATTTTATATGAAATACAAAAGCAAGCTACATTAAGGATGTTTATTCCTATATATTTTAATTTCTTGAAATCCGATTTTGTGACAATACTTTGAGTTTGGTATCTATATCTATATCTTTTTTATCTATATTTTGTGCAGGGAACTATTATGACCTAGAAGTGTCATTTTATATAAAATATACAAAATAATGTTGTTCATACTTAATTCTTAAATATTCTAGAAAATTCTAGATATTACATATTAAAATAATCTATTTATGTATAAAAAAATCTTTAAAATATATTTAAAAATGATGAAGATCAGTTGACGAAATTGAACATTTACCGCATCAAGCAGAACCTATGACATAGTTGCATTGATATTACCTATTCAAAAATATTTTACAATCCATGATTAATTAAATGCTCATTCTTAAATGGATTATTATAAAACTTTTTTTGGACATTATAATCATTTGTTATTACATGTCAAAATATTATCCCTATTTTATAGAAATACAACTTAAAAATCAATCAGATAAAATATAAAATTACCGAAATCAAATTTACAAATACAAGAACTTTTATTTTAGGTTAATAACTATGCACTTCATATAATATTAATATGAATATAACATCTATGAAAAAAAATACTTTTTTTAGAGTCACAAGTATTTTGAACTTTCAATGCAGCCTTCTAATCTCTTAGGCTCAATTTGCGTTTAAAAAATGGCACTTAATGTTATCTTTACTATTAATTGTTTTCTACTGAGGACACTTATAATTTGAGACAGAAATTTTCCGTTTTCCCTTATCTATGGTCGGTTTTCCCTTATCTAATGAGCATAGAAAGGTGAGGTGTCCAATAATCTTCTTACCTCCAAAGTTAGGAATTTAACGCTGTTGGGGACCATTCGGATTCAACCGTAATTCCCGCCGCAGTGTTGTAGTCATTCAATTACCCCGGATTCTTTGATAGGATGGAGGTAATTCGCTTTTACTGCATTAATCTTAGTACATGCTTGATGTCCCGTAAGCACTTTCAATTTGGGATGGGAACTTGACTGACACAGTACGGAAATTTTTACTTTCTCTAAAGGTTTTGAAATGGTGATGAGACTGGCAAAATGTCCCATCTCCGATTATCAGACACAACATTTAGCAAAGTCGCTAAGCATTATCTTTTTATAATGGGAGTTACTTTGTTCAGATTTCAGTGCCTGTTGTTGCCAGAACAATCTGATTCCCCAAGGACATTTCTATATGAATTCTCGTTTTTCTCAATTCAATAGTTATCTTTCAAATTTTTGAAGATTTTAATGATATGAATTATAATGCGTAGAGTTTTCAAATAATAAGGTATTAAATATAGTAATAAAATTCAAATATGCATTAAGCTGGTGGCAATAACTAATATTAACAGGCATATGCAATAGAAAGTATATCTTTCAACTTCTATCAGTCGCTATTAAATGTAGTGGTGTAAAAGATGTCACTAGAACAGCTATTCTCAACCTGCTGGGCGCCCCCACCCTAGGGTGGCGCGAGCACACTAGAGGGGGCGTGGCTATATCTAAGTGAAAATATTTTTTAAAAGATTATTGATTAACTGACTGAAAGGAAAGCACACATACACAAAGAGAACAAAATACATTTCGACATATTTAATAGCTTATTAAAGTAAAACAACTTATAAATCAAAAATTACTTAATCAAAATCTACTAAATTAAAACAAATTTAATAATTATCAGGGACTTCATTGGGCATGCATTGCCGAGCAAAGTTTTTCGAAGGAAGGCTTAATATTAGAAATAGCCACTCTCAGTCCTGTTTCTATATTTTGTCTTCAAAGAAGCCCTAGCAGAAAATTCAGCTTCACGAAGGCAGGATGTTGAATGGTAATAGAATGCGAAATACCCTTGTTTTCAGTGCAGAAAAATCATCCTCTACTCCTCCCCAAAATTCAAATAGTGATTTATTACTAAATTGTCTTTTAGTTTCGCCAATTGTCTTGAAGTCTATGAATTTTTCTTCCTCATCAATTGAGAGTCCATCAGGAATCTTATGAAATGGATCCCTAAGCCACTCGTAACTTGCTATCTGTTTGTCGTCAACAAGAAAATACTTTTTAAAATTCTTTGCCAGCATGGATAAAGTATTTTCAATTGTTACAAAAACAATTTTTACAAGTTCGTCTTCAGCCTTATAAGTTTTAGTACAATCATCCCCATTTGCAAACATTGTTAGGTTTTTGGCTTTAAATTTCTACTCCACAATTCCAATTTTCTACAAAAAGCATTAACTTTATCACTCGTATCTAACATATGTGTATTTGTTCATTGAAGTTGAAGATTCAAGTTATTTAATTTCTAGAATATGTCGACCAAGTACTTCAATTTCATCACAAATAAACCATCGAGAAAATTCTCGACCTCCTATCTGTTTTCTTCTTCTAGAAAAATGGTGATTTCTTTTCTTAATTCATAAACACATTGCAAAAATTTCCCAAATGATAACTATCTTGCTTCGCAATAAAATAATAACGCTGAATGTACTGAACTCATGTCTCTACAAAGTTCGGAAAAGATTCTCGATTTCAGGGGTCTCATTTTTATATAATTTACTACAGTTACAACTGTAGTTAACACAATATTAAAACTAGGACACATTTCTTTCGAAGCCAAAGCTTCTCTGTGGATCATGCCATGTGTGTGCACTGAGGCGAATTTGATTTTACAAGTGCTTGGTAACCTTGGAATCTTCCGGACATTGAACGAGCACCATCGGTGCATATTCCGACGCAATTTTTCCATTCTATGTTTGCCTCGTTCATAAAATCATTTAAAGTAGCAAATAATGCGAGCGCTGATGTTATGAGTTGTATTGGTTTGTACAAAAGTAGTTCTTCTAATACTGACATATTATCACAAATTTGAACATAGGCAATTAAATGAGCATCTTTATTACTATCTGTTGCTTTGTCAAGCTGTATTAAAAACAATTTCTCGGGCAACATCGACAAAAGCTGATAATGTACATCTTCAGCTATATCGTCTATTCGACGAGCAACAGTATCGTTTGAAAGAGGTATGGACTGCAATTGCTTTGAAAGATTATCTCCAAACATAGTTTCTGCAATCTCAATTGCTGTTGGCAAAATAAGCTCTTCACCAATGGTGTGACGTTTTTTACATATGGCTATTTTATATCAACTTTGCAATTAAACCTTTTTTTATTCACAGATAAAGTTTCTTTAAAAAATGACTTTTACTTTTTATATGATTTTAATTTCAATTCGAAGAATTCTCTGGGTTTGTTGACGTACTCACTATGAAGTGTTTCCAATTGTCGTTTACGTTGATGGCTGCAGCCAACATTTTTGAGCAAATGATACACAGGGGCCTTTCTTCTTCATTTATTTCAGTACTGGTAAACCCAAAATTTAAGTATTCTTGAGCATAGTTCCTTGATTTTACTTTCGGAACTTCGCTCGTCTGTGTACTTGTTGATGCTCGACTATCGTCTAATGCTTGCTTACTTCCGCTTGAAAATTTATTCATGAATCTGCATAAATCTGCTACCGTGAATATTTAATATGGTGAATTACAATTAACACGAAAACATATATAACATACAAATTCACGATAGATTCAATGGCAATAAAAGGATCGACTCCAATGAGACTGGCTGGAATTGAAACTTGCGTTATTGAACATTTTCCTTCTTTCTGTGAGAAAACATTTGCTCGGCGCATGCTGGAGACGACATCGGTCGTGTGGATTCCCTTCCACAAAGATTGCTATTTTTTTTCACTTTTGTTTTGTGATGCTTCTGTCTTATTTCTTTTAATATTCGAAAGAATATATTCCAAGTTTCTAAATTTAGCTCACCACGTCTAGTTTGACTTTCATTAACGGATTTTCTACTTTCATATTCTTTTAACGTTATCTCCATGTTTGGCTTTCATTTCAAATATAATATTTAAATTTTCTCCTCTTTCATTTGATTCATCTGTTTAACCCTGCTTGTCCAAAATGCAAGATGTGGTTTCTCGCCAACGTTGGCTCGCTTTTTCTCTTGTTTTGGCAATTAGTTAAAAGCAATTTGAAAACAGAATCCAAAATATATATTATATATACATTATTGTAATATACATTATTGTTGTATACATTTTATTGTAAGTGGGAGGCGCGATGAAAATTATGATTGAAAACTGGGCCACGAATACTGAAAGGTTGAGAAACGCTGGAAGTTAATAGTTTATATTTTCAGAAAAATGTTTTTCCTTGATGTGTATAGTCGAGTAGAAATAGTCTCTGCGCCTTTGCAGTTAATCAAACTATTACTGTATGAAATGTACTCATAAATAACTGGTCTATTCATGACATATTATCAGTTCAGCAACTGGTCTATTCATGGCATGTTATCAATTTAGTATCATTCAACTAGGCTACAATTATTAACCCTGAAAACGAAACAAATTGTCTTGTTAATAGCATGGCATAGTTCTTATGAAATGATAGCAATGGAAAAAACTTACAATTGTCGACAATCACATAATTTCAGACTCTCATAAGAAGGTTCTTTGGAAAACTACATATAAAAAGACAATGAGAGCTTTCGTAAAACTCCTGTATACCAAAGACCATAAAGATAACTTCAGTTTTCCTTTGTTTGTCTTACCAGGAATCAACATTCTCTGGACTTAAGGCATAGCCAGAATGGATTAGCTCAAGTACAATCTCTCTGTCGCCAATAAACAGACATTATGTTGAAGATCAAAATTCTTAGTTCATAAAAATTTTCTCAATTTTTTTAAAATTTCTATCCACTATAAGCTAAATAATTATGTATGCAACATTAGAAGATTAAATGCCACTTCTAAATTTCTTAAGTAATTACATTTATAACGTCGCTGTCTGTCTGATAGCAATAATTTTGTTCGGAACTGAGAAATAAGAGTTCAAGATATCTATATACTCATGACATATCTTTCTTTTTTCTTTCTTTCTCCACAGAATATCCCCGAATTTGGAATCTCTAGGATTCCCTATCGGTTAAAAAGATATGCGTGAAAGTATTTATTAAGAAAAAAAAAATTTTCCTTTACATATACAATACACAGAAAAAGTAACTATATAGAGTATTATAATGATGAAGGAGGTATTCGGTGGGGAGTATGAGTAGATATAATCTATTTCAGTTAATATATTCTAGAAAAGAGCTTAGTTGAGAGATGAAACGAAAAATTATACTGGGCTTGGGTCTGCAAAAATCAATTCCTCGTTCTCTTGTAGGAACCTCACAAGATTTCTGATTTTTACCTTGGACATCTAGTTTCTCATGACGTTGGTCCACCAGATAATTTCTAGGTCGGGAGGGGGGATTGAGATGAAAAGATGTAGTGAGAGGGCAGCTAGTGGCATTATGAAGAGGATCGCCTACTTCTCCGCAGCCACATTGATCCGATCCTTTAATACTGAATCCCTTGAAATATGAAGGGAAAGGGCCATGGCCAGTTGCAAAAATAATGTCAAGCCTGTTCAAAGAACCCATGACATATCAACGAGTTTCCATTTACCTCGTTCAATATGTTACCTCGTCATATTATCTGGTCAATATATTACTTTTAAATCTAAGATTATATTACCCCTATGCCTACTTTCACTTCTTTGATAATAAATTACATTAATGGTTTATATATATCAGGTAAAGCATTGCACATACACCTTGCATTTATCGATTTCAAATGTTTAGACATAACTCGTCTGATGATATTGATTTAGGATACTGTTTAAGTTTTCAGGTTAAATTTCATACTCTTATCTTATGAATCAATAGATTCAGAGTATAATCGATAAATTATCTAAGTTAAATTATACTTCCTGTTGCTATAGTAAAAATTAGGGTTATTACCAAAATCTATGTTATATCCAAGTCAAATACCAAATTTTAGAATTAGTATATGATATTCTACACGTTTGAATTTTCTATGAAATAATAAATTAGAAAAGCCTATAATTCATAAAAATTGATATTTAAAAGTAAATCTGAAATAAATAAAATTTATTTGAAATTTTAAACAAATTAAAAAGATAAAAAATATTATTTTACAATTCATTCTTATGTATATTTTTGCAAACTAAGCAATGATATCTACTTCTTTGAATAATTGTATACTAAGTAATATATATCTGTATATATTACTGTTTGTATACAAATAGGTATACATAACAACTTATTTATTGTAAAGAGCAGTAAAAAAACCCAAACATTTCATGAAAAAGATGTTTTCTTAAAAATATAATTTAATTAGATATTTAAGGATTTCATAAAATGTGCTTATTTCAGGAGCATTCTGCCTTATTACATATGAGTCATTGAAATAAAAATTTATATTTCCAACAAAGCAACTTTAGTTGATTTATTATAAAATATTTTTTTTTAAATCCAATGACTTATAGCAGTTTTTTATACCTCAAAGTTCAATTCAAATTTATTTAAGTAACTGTTTTCTTCTTGAACCAATCAAATGCTACACATAGAAAGACTGATGAAACCTTTCCTGAAAAATTAAATTTAATGGTTCGAAGAAAATAAAAAAAAGAACTCCTACTTTTCCTTATACAAAGACTCGAGAAAACGGTGAAAAAATAAATAAAACAAAAAAAATCCCTGTGATTAGTAGAAAAAGAAAACAGCTTAAGAGAGTCTGTCATTTTTTTTCTTGGTTTATTTTATCATTAAACGTATCTTGAGCATCACTTTAAAAAAGTTAATTACCTTTTTAAAAGAATACGTTTCGATCAATGGGCACTGTAGAAGATTTGGATAAAAGAGATAAAAAAAAATTCCTCTGGTAAAATGATAGACGATTAGTACAAAAAATATATATATAAATTAAAAAAGTTCTAACAAGAGCTCTTTAGCTGATCGGGTAGTTAATCATTTAAAAAAGTGGCTTTTGCGCAAGTTTAGTTCAAGTGCGAATGATAAATGCCAAGAAATAGGTCATAGACTTTTTTAGTGATTTTAAAAATCATTAGTAAATCTCGATTATATATTTTTTTGAATAATTGTCGAAATTAGTAAAAGATAATTTGTATTCAAAAACAAATGCCTGAAATTTTAATGAAATTTCGTATTATATTATTTAGTGCTTTATATAATAAGTTTTTAAGTGCAAAACCTTTATAAACAATTAGACTATTACATTTTAGATGATAATTTTTTCATATATCCATAAATTAGGATTCACTTTTGAGTTTTTAGATTTTTTTTGAAATAAAAAGAATTTTATGATAAAATAAAAAATTGTGAGATCTTTTCATCATTAATAAAATGTAATCTGGCCGGCAAAAATTTAATATTCTTTCCCAGTTCAAAATAACTACTTCTACATGTTCTGTTATTTTTTATTTTTTGTATAAAAAAAACTTATCTTGTTCTTGTTTAAACGCCGTAACGTTTCTTGAGGCTCTGAACTTTTAAGTGGAGGAATCACTTAATACATTCATCACATACTCCTCCCCCCAAATGGTAACCCGGGTGTACAATAAGAAAAAGAAACATTAAAAAAAATATTACCATCTCACATAACTAGAAATGTACTCATTAATTAGATAAAGACTAGATATTTTACAGGCAAAGGTTGAAATCTAGGTTGAAAGGTTGAAACAGGCAAATTTTGGCATTTTATAGAATATTTTGAGATTTTGGGGGAAAATAGGAGGCGATTTTGTATTTCATATTTTTCCTTGGTATTTTGTGCAATGCCTAATGACATTCCTCTAATATATATATATATATATATATTAACAATCCATTGCTAATACATACAGCAAGGTACATGGCTTTTAAATCATACTTGGAAACTGCATTTCACTTTGCTCATTTACAGAATGCAAATCTTTTAAAGCAAAATGTATCATCATCTACTTTCGGTACTTTGTCTAATTAGCATTTTTCATTTTATGTCCCCTAGATATTGCATACAATTAATAAGCGAAGAATATAAAATATTGAAATGATTCTCATATCTAATACTTTATATAAATGGTATTTGTAAATTCTGCAGGATGCCAAGGTGTTACTGGCAGCATCAAGGGAAATTACCTAAGGAATATAAGTAATTCTCATTTTAAGGGTTTTCCAAAAATTGTCTAGACATTCTACACTGGTGTGCAAAACTTAAGCAACAATGCAAATTTTAAGCAGATAGCCATGAAATTGCAGAAAAGGAGTTCTTGCGATCAGTACAATGAACATGTAATTCAAGAGAAAGGTCATGCGTATGCAAATATCAGGAGCAAAACGTCACAGGCGTCGTGAGCGTACGCAAAACACGTGCGGAAGAAGCGGGCAGCTCAACACTACAATAAAAGGAACGACGGAGACGCAATTAAAGACATTCGCTGCAAGTGCACGTGAGTTAATTCGTGAAATACGGCCAGCAGAAATCACTTGGACGATTTCACACGTGGAAGAATGATCGGAAAGCTGGAGGAGGGACGTAGTGTGACCAGTGTAGCTGAAGAGTTCGGAATCAACAAAAGTGTCGTTTCGCGCGCTTGGAAAGCCTTCCAAACCACAGGTACAGCTGTGAGAAAGGTTGGTGATGGCCGCCCCAGGAAAGCAACTGCAATGGATGACCGATATATCGTCCTGCAGGCGAAAAGAACGCGAAAACAGTCAGCAAGCGCCATTGCTCAGCAACTGTATGCAGCAACGGGGTGACAAGTGTCGCGTTTTACTGTGTCCAGACGCCTTCCGAAAGGTGGCCTATTCGCCCGCCGTCCTGAACGCTGCATCCCTTTGACAGTTTCCCACCGGCGGCACCGTTTAGAGTGGTGCAGGGAGCGCAAAAACTGGACATCTCATCATTGGAGTCGTGTCCTCTTTACAGATGACAGTCGTTTTAGTGCCCCAAGCGATTCCCAAAGGCAGTTGATTTGGAGAGAGGTCGGGACACGGTTTCATCCCAGTAACATCACGGAAAGAGACCGTTTCGGTGGTCCTGGAGTTGTCGTCTGGGGAGGCATTATGATGAACGGGCGGACTGATCTCCACGTTTTCGACAGAGGGTCTTTAACTGGAGATCTCTATTGTCAGGAGGTGATCCTTCCCCATGTGCGTCTGTTCCGAGGTGCCATTGGATCAGACTTCGTTTTTATGGATGACAATGCACGGCCACACAGGACTCATATTGTTGAGGAGCTCCTGGAAAGTGAAGATATCACTCGAATGGATTGGCCGGCGTGCTCCCTTGATTTAAATCCGATAGAACATGTGTGGGATGCTTTGGGGAGACGACTTGCGGTACGATTACATCCTCCTGGGAACACTCGACAACTCAACAGATGCTGATTGAGGAATGGGCACTCTTACCTCAAGAACTGTTGGACAATCTGGTGCTGAGTATGGAGAGACGGTGAGAAGCATCCATTGCAGTAAGGGGAGGGCATATCCCATACGTAGTAACATCTGCTTGCTGTTCTTCCTCTTGGACAGACAATCATATTTAACGATACTATGAGTTCAATAAAGCCTTTTTTTGTTTGATTCCATACTGTATGCATTGTATTCAGTTCTGCGCAACTGTGTTTTCGTCATTCTTTCAGAACAAAATGCTGTATCTCATTTCTGAATTTCATGTCTCTCAGATGATTTTTCGTGAAGTTATGGCAAAAAACATACCTGCTGCTTAAGTTTTGCACACCAGTGTATATAATTATAATATATAATATATAATACCTTATATAATATAGATATTTATAATAATAAAATAAAATACCTTAAAGAGGTTTACTTGTTCATCCTGCTTCAATGACTATCGCTACTTTGAGAAAAGCATAATTAATATATTTTAAGCAACCTTTGAAAATTTTGGAATTTTTTATTCAATAGTTAAAGAATAAATTATATCCTTAAAATTCAGCTGTCATTCGCATGTGTATTACAAAGTTATTATTACAATTAAACATGTTATACCTCTTGATTATAAGCAAAATATAAAATCAAAATCTTTCTTAAAATGAAAATTGTAGCTAGAAAATGATTAAGTGATTTTTGCTGATAAAATATTTATCATTCTACTCATACTGCAAAGATGTATGGTTTAAGATTTGCTGCTTTTTAAGACTACCTAATAGGATTGCTAAATAATGGAATAGTAACGGAATCTTTGACTACTGTCAAAATTAATTATATATATATTACTTATTGCCTGCACTTTTTAAAACTGATTTTTGATTATATTTGTTTTAATTTTAAATATTTTTATTTTTATCATCTCCAATTACTGAAATTTAATATAGCTAAATAATGATATATTTGAAACTATGACGATTTATTTATTCCTCGAACAGAAAAATTGTACGAAAATAAGAAGTAAATGAGAGAAAGCATATCAAAGCTTCAGTCATAAAGAAAATTAAGTTTTGCTAATAAAAAATGCGTCAACTTAAAAAAGGGTTGACTTTTCTTCTCAGTCAACAGAGTGGGAGTATACATGGAAATTTTATTTCTACTCATACCTATGGAGTAACAGAACTAAATAATATCATTGATAAAGAAAAGAAAAAAGCTAAAGAGTGATATCATTCTTGTTTAAAAAAACATATTGTTGAATATTCGAATTAAGCAGAATCATCTTAATCATCTATTTATAAAGCTTGAATTTCTGAAAGATATCATGAAAGCTCTTGATCAGAATAGCTTTTGCTTCGTATGCATTGGACAAAAAAAAATGTACAGACATGAACAGAAAAACTTAATTCAGAAATTCTTTATGGCTCACAAATCAGACAGCTCGTAAAGGACTCTCATTTCGTAAATTCCAAGAACGAGACAGTATAAAAAGAACCGGTCTCATTTGTCCTTGATGTCAACAACTTTCTAAAAAACCCTAAGAGTGCAAATTATATTTATTTATCCAAATACATGTTCAACTATTTCAGAAATCGCGTAATTCGGGCATGGGTTCTCTACTTGGATAGCCATATAGACTGTTTTCCTGAAAATGTGGAGGACATTATGAAAGAACAAGACGAAAAAAAAATCTTCCAGACTTAAAAACAATATATACCAATATCAGAGCTGACATGATATTCATATTATAGAAAACCAATTTTAGAATGTACAAAGAGTTTATTCAAATAGTTTATTACAGACTGTAAATCAAAAAAAAAATAATAATAAAATGGTTGTATTGATACAAAGTACCTTTTCCTTTTGTTTTTTATTAAACTTATCTTGCTTCTAGTTTTTAATTTAAGTTAATATTGTAGTAACTTCTAGTTTAATATTGTAGATTCAATGGAATGTTGTTGGTGCTATCTTAATGAATTAAAATAATTTTCTAAAACTTATTAATAAAATGGTTATGTAGTTTATTTATCGTCTGTGCCCTAAGCCTAATCTTGAATATGATGACATAAATAACTCTATTGTCATAATTTGTAAACAAGAGTTAATGACCAAAAATTGAGTCCATATTTGATTTCGAAACAGGAAATACACATAAAAAACTGAAAACGTCCCCCTCAC
>JAPMOR010080293.1:60846-77634 GCA_026543865.1 Argiope aurantia | reverse complement strand
TGATTAATATTTATCATTAATCTCATGATTAATGATTAATCTAATGACCCCTTCATTTCATATCTAGATTATAATTTTATTTAAACGGATTTAAAGAATGCCCTCGTCATATTTGGATCGTGTAGTAATGTTTTGCATTTATTAAAATTGTAATTGAAATACGAGGTAACCATTGATTATTTTTATAAATTTAGACTTTAACTACTTCAAAATTAAAATAAATAAAGATAAAAAAAATCTGAATGCTTGATAGGATAACTGATTATATCTTTTATTTTTTTCGAATGTGGTAAATTTGAGGAAAAATGTGAGCGTGAAAGGAATAAGTTTATTGACTGATAAACATTGCTTCTGAATAAAAGCCGTTAAAAATATATGAACTATTTTGAACACATTAAATATACATTTCATTTAATGATATTTTTACAATGCTGTTTTAGTGGCATATTAGCTTTCTATGGTATTAAAGTCCTGTTCACTTCACTCACCAGCTTCTCATTTTACAAGATGTGTTTCTTTAAAATTGGTCGACATAATAATAAAATTTAAATAATCGTTGAAAACGGTAAATATTAATGAAATTAAATAATAATTCCTATTATATTTGATGAAAGCATGTTATGTCAAAAAATACCACTTTATATGTCATATTAATTTGAATTAGACTTCAATTTCGAATGGTTAGCTATCCTTCAAAAGTGAAGGAATTAATTGGCAAATTAGTGATTCTCCTGTAGTTCAGAAATTCCGTTCTGTGAACTAAAAAGAATGCACTTATGTTTTTTTATTTTACAAACTGGATATTCTTATTAATAATAATACAACAATTTTTCAACAATTTCATTTGTCTTTTTTTATTTTCTAAGATTTCGACATTTAATCGAAATCGCTCAATTTACTCTCATCATAGGAATGTGCGAACTGTTCCTAAATTACCATAAATGCCTACATATTGATACAAACTTGGGAGATGGAACTTCAAAAAATAGTTTCCTAATTTAGTCAATTATTTTATAAATTTAAATTCTATAACTTTCTTTAATTTATGAGTTTGAAAACAATTTATCTTTATACAAGAGCGATGCGTGGAAAATCTTGTTACTCAGGTAAATTTCATAAACTTTCATTTTATACTTTTAATTCCTGCTTGAATGTAAAATATATTATATGAAAAAAATAGATGTGAAAATAAACCATAAAATTAAATGTGTTAAAGATAACTTTTCATAATTTCTTATTAACCTTTTCTTGATTTATGGCCTAAATTTTCTTTTAAGGAAATTTTTATGAAATATTTCATAAAATAATATTTTGAATGAAAAAAAATTAGCAATTTTATGGCAAATTGCACTACATCAGAAAAAATTTATATATTTATTAATATATATCTAATTAAAAATACATCATACATAAATGAGCTATCAAGTCAACACCTCTGCTTAAAGGATAGTCAAAAAAATTGGAAATATATATTTAATCTAATATGGGCATTCTCTTCCATTTGTTTAGTTAGCAAGATATTAGTAGTTAAATGTTTTATGTAATTTACAAATCAGGCCAATTTTAAATTACATTTCTCTTTCAAAGGTATTTATTATTTAGATTTTTCACCACAGATATTAGGGGTTGTATATTCTTAGCAAAAATATTTATTTTCATACTATAAGAATATATATCTTGTAAAATCTGTAAAGAATAAATTACTTTTATTTTTTTGTTCAGATAATGAAATCTATATATCTAACCATTATATAAGAATTCTTGCTTATTGAAGATAAATTTATTATTTTGCATGCGTTAGATAGTAACTAAGGTAATTTATCTGTGTTCATTCCTTTATGCATATTTTTTCTTTTCAATACAAAAAAAAGAAGATAACACGAATGAATTTTATTGAATTCTAAGCATAAAAATAAGATTCTAAATCTGTATTTTCTGAACACAGTTTTTTCGTCTATACTTTCTCCAGAATACATTTCAAGACTTTTATTCCTTCCGCAGAATAAAATAAATCATATACCATTTGCATATCCTCACTCCAAACGCTAAACTAATATTGAAAAGGATCAGGCTTTTGGGAAAACTATAACAAATACTCTAACACGAAAAGCAGCTTTTGTCTAGTCGTTTCCAAGATAGCAAAAAAAAAAAAAAAATTCATACGTGCTGGAAGATATAAAAGTAAAAATTTAATAATGCAAGAAGATAATACTCCTAAAACCGCAACTCAACTTCTGTGCAATGTTTGAAGTCATGTTGAATTTTCTTAAGACGCTTTAGAAGGCTAGTTACAGCACGCGACAAAGTTTCATGAAAGAAAATTTAACAAGAAGTGAAGTGGGGTTTTTATTTTCAGTATTGGTTTGATGCCATTTTTATTTTCTTCATCTTTTTTTTGCATAAATAATAAGAACGCGGCATTATCCTCGCGAGGGTTGCTCTAGAAGAGGAAGAAATCTTCAGAAAGGCTGGAGTTGAAACAAGTATTCCAATGTAAACTACCACCTGAAAGTTTGGGGCTTTCATTTTAATCTTTTTTCTCAACTCCTCCTATTCATAATCACATTGGAAGATAATTTGAATTTTTGTTGAAAGATAAAAATGCGGATGCAAAATGTTCCGCTGAGGATAAGTATGAAGAAATAGTTTTGGGATATGCTTTTTCACCAGCTGGAATTGTTAGACGGTATTTTGCAAAGACGGTTTTTGTGGATTGTGGGATTGTTAAGACCTTCGAGACTGATTTATTTTCCCCGGAGTTTTTATCTTCATTAAAGAATTGCGGAATATTTCTGAGAAGATATTCTGAATTTTTTTGAAAGTATTTAAAATAATGAAACCAAATCCATGCAACTGTAAATACTCAAATTGCTAAAGAATTAAAAATGTAATATAATTTTCAAAATATTTTGATAATTATTTTTATTGGATATTTAAAGTTCCTATTTTTTTAAAAAAAAACTTCTACTTTTACATTTATACAATTTCTAGTTATGCTCATATTGTATAGTTGATAAAGCAACTGCTGCCTTTTATCAGGTTAATGTATTTTGACGCAATTTTTTTATTTGTTATTATATTTTTAGGATGAAAAATTGAGGAAAATTTTTAAATAAGCTTAAGTAAGTCGTAAGAAAATATTTTTTAAAAATATCTATGGAAAAATGATAAATTTATAAAATTGCTGATGACCGGCAAAATTATTTCAATCTTTGAATAAATCAAACAAACGTAATGTTTTATTCAAGTGCTATTAATATTGGCACTATCCTCATGCTAGAGAATTTTTATGCCTGTTTTTTTACAGCTTCCTTTATACAATACATATAAAAATATGTAAGAACGAAAACAAGAATAATAAATAAATAAAAGATGCTTATGATTTAATATTATTATATAGTGAGTGTATTGAAGGGGAAAAAGAGGTGCTACAATTATCGTTTTTCATATTATTAGTATCGTTTTATTATCGCTTTCTCATCCAGAATAAAATTTTTATTGTTTAAAAATTTCAACGAAATATGATGACGATTAATAGATGCTATCATTTCTTTTATGTTTATAGTATCCTTCTAGACTGAAAAATGATTTATTGAAAGCCACTTAACAAAATTATAGTTAGTTGATATTAAACTTTTGAAAAAGTTATTTATTATTGTTGAAATTATTCTTAAATATCGGAAGAGTATTTTCTGATTAAATTAAAATATATTTTATTATATTAAATTACAATATATTATGTGCAACATTCGCAAAACCCGAAACTGTTTTTTATTCACTTATGCATTGTTATAGCATCAAGGCGCTTCAACAGTGCATATTAATTTGGATAAGATTTCTTATTGATCGAGATAACAAAGTTAAAAACCGCTGTATTTTCTTTTTAAAAAAATGATTTTTTTTTTGTAAATTTTTTGAGCTGATAGTGCAAAGTGAAATAAATGTTATGGTATCTGCATAAATTCAGTGCCTTTCTGATATTATTATAAATGAGATCAATAAAAAAAAAATTAGAAATTTTTGCTAAAATTAGCTAAATTATCAGAATTATTTATTATAGTCTATATTATATGAAATATAATTATATTAATTATATAATTATAATTATTATTATAGTAATATAAAATATAATATCTATAATTATTTACCGAATTATGTTGCCATCGATTTTTTAACTTCATTTTTGCACTAGTAGTTAAGTTTTCTTGCTGAATAATCCCAGGCAACCCAAGAAAAATATTTTTATTAATATAAATATCTTAATTAATTTAATTATTAATTAAATATTTTAATTTCTAGTTTTAGCTTATATTAACTTCTTACTATTTGGGTTACATTCTCCGTGCTCTTTAGAATACTATCAGCAAAAATTGTCATATTACGAAGATATAAACAAGATTTAAATGGTGCTTTTAAGTACCATCAATAAATAAAGGGTTTATCTATATTAATAAACAATTTTAATGCTAACTACTGTTTGAGCAAACATTAATTTACTGTAAATCAGAATATTGCCTGATTTTTTTTACTTGTACATTAGATATTGTCATCTATGCTCATAAAATAAAAGACAATTTTTGAAGATATAAGTTTCAATCATACAAGTTTTATTTTATTTACGTTAATAGAAAGTATAGGTAATCTACTTCATATAAAATATATTCTTGTATTTGTTCTAAATCGGACAACTCCGACACAGTCAGATTAAAAATGTTGTTTTCCGTCTTGTATTGGTATCAAAAAGGAAAAGACAGTTATACAGTTAAGTCAACAAAAGGAGAAAATCAACAAGTTGAATTATAGCAGTTACTTGGAAAAGATAAAAATATGTGTTTTGATATAAAATTCATACTTAGATGGCTGCATTATATGGAAGTGAAGAAGTGTGCCCTTGAACTTAATCTATGCTTGAATCATCGAATTTTCAAAAACTAAGTAGAAACCATGGTATACGGTCCCTATGGCTGGTTGCGGCTTGATTTTGTCTACTTTTACCATTTTCATATTTCTTGGATAAATGGCTAACCCCTTGCTTTTCCGTATAAACTAAGATTTATGAGCATACACATGTTACCGTGTATTTTCTGTCGCATACTCAATCAGAAATTTGTTCTGAATTAATCTTGTTCGTTTTCATTTTACTTGCATGCTACAATAGAAGAAAACAAGAAAATTATTGATATAGACAGATTACATCATAATCTCACAAAAAGTCAAACAATGCATATAGTGTCCCTTAAATCAGTATAAAACTCAATCCTTATTTATTATTATCTATTTTAACACGTCGGCATATGGTGCCATAATAAGTCGTTAGCTCGTCGAGAGATTAGCTTAAAATCGATTGCAAAATTTCACACACACAAGATCAAAATTCAAAATATAAATGCTTAACATTTTCTAATATATTCACTTTTTAAAAAAACCTGGTATATTAAAAAAATATTGAAACAGTTATTTATTTAGTAGCAAGTGAGGTAATCTAATAATTTCACTGATTGCTGATTATATTTCTGCTAATTGCTTGCAGATAAAATAATGATTAATTTTTGCGAAAATAAGAGTAAGAAAAAAAAATTAGCAAAGTGCTTCCGCATAGTTTCTGCCTTATGCTTTTTAATTTTTCAAAAAAAAAAAAAACCTAATCTGCTTTTATCTTTTATGTTAATGTTTAAAAAGTTTTAAGAGTCTCACAACATGTACAGAATTTTAATTCTTCACTATTATAGATTCACTATTTTTCGAATGCAAATTTCTCTTACATAGTTCATTAAAAAATTAAAGAAAATATTATAAAAAATAAAATTAAATTTTAAGTGCAGTACTTATGTCTAGCCATAAATTATAAAGAAAAGAAGCGCAATTTTAATGGTTTGTTGGCTTCAAGGGTATTTTATATCACCAAAAAATGTGAAATGAAAATAAGTGTATATATCTACTCGTAATATTAAGATACAAGAAAAATATTCAATCCTTTCATCCATTGAAAAATACGCAATGTTAGCTTTGTGAACTAGACGTCGCTTGAAAAAATAAAAGCTTTAAAAGTATTCCAATTTTAAAAAATTCAAAAATCCATACAGCTCATTTTCATGTTGCAAATATTTCAATAATATTTGATTTATAAATGCTAAAATGCGAAATATGGGAAAAGAAATGCTTAAATAATATTATTAAAGAAATTATTTTTTCTTTAATATTACTGTGTTTTTATAATTTCCAGAGCAATGAAAATTCCCTTTATTTATATAATTTCGTTTTCATAATGCTAATATTTAAATAATATTTGAACAATAAATGATGAACTAATAAAAAAATGAAGATAATACTTTTTTATATCATTGCGAATAAATAAGCATAGTTCTGAATTTTTATGTTGTTGTATCGTTGTTACTTATGGTACTTTACAAGCGCGCTGACAGATCTATCAGCGATTTAAGCCGAATGAGCGTCTCTTGTTTTCTCAGTAGCGCCAACTAGGGCCAAGAGTACGACTTAGCTACTTCATGCGTCACATTCGCTTGCACGACCCCTTTTTACAGGAGGAGGACATTCACACACCTCACAGATAGAACAATCACTATGCCCGAACCGAGACGCGAACCCGGGAAGCACAGATCAAGGGGATCTATCCCAAGCCAGGAAGCCGTCTGAATTTTTATGTTGAAAAATTATTCTTCTTATTAAATACATTTGTTTTGTATTTCACTGATTTATAATTCCTTTTTTAGGGAGAGGGATTCAGCAAAGCTGGTTAAAATAGTTGTGAATCAGTAAAGTTAATTACTGGTTAAAAAATCATTTGTGATGTAATAATATTTATTATCTTAATCGATATTACAATTATCTGCAAACTTATTTTGTCATTAGACTGGTGCAACTAAGCAGTATATATGCTTGAATTTTGGAATTTGTTAAATTAAAAAAAAAAAAAGAAAAGAAATACGTATTTGCAATTCACTTCACAAATCCATAAAGGAATTTTAACTTTTGTGAGGTTCTAAAAGAAAATATCTATTAAATATATGTCCATAGCAATTGAATATATGATACATATTTAATGAATAAATATACAATTGAAATATGGTGAATTCCCTATTAATGAGTTCACTATCTTTCGAGATTAAACTAAAATAAGTTTTGAGTACTAAACTCATAACTTATTTGTCAAAAGAAAGAAAATTCAAACGTAAGGTTCAATTTCGACTGCAAACATGTCTTTCTCTTCTGAGCCACTAGTATCTAAATTTTTCCTTCATTACCAAACATTTATTCCTTGTTATCTAGAACATACAATTGTGCAAAATAACTTCTTTTGACACCTGTATTGCAATAGTTATCATTGCTTCAATATATGTCGACTTAAAAGTTCCTACCAAATAAGACCGTAGACAGTTTATAACATCTCAAGTGCAAGAGATTCATGCATCTTTGTAATGCTTCCAATTCACTATTTTTTTTCTATTATCCATATCAACAAACCTATTCATCTAATGTACCATAAGTTATTTCACTGAGAGATTTATGGACCAGGAAAAATACTTAAAATATGCTCTATCTGTTTCGTATTTAATTTTGTATATAATATAACACAACGTTTCCCACATAATGCACATATTTGCAAGCAATAAATATGTCTATATATCGCACTCTGCATCAAGAGACATTCGATTTCAATGAATAACTGATGTCATTAATTTTGAATTTTACTTTGAAGAATACATCATAACCAAATATTGTTCATTTATTAGAACAAGAAAAGTTTGCTAAAACGTTTAATTATTTTTAGACAAAAGATGGTAATCTACGCCGAACTGTCATACAAAGTTATTGCTTATAGACAGATCATAAATCTACACTCTATCTAGAGCTCTACGCGAGCAATTTCTATTACTGATATAAAATTCAAAATTATTTTATATTTCCTTTTACAGCATTTGAATATAATAAATAATTCCCACTGTATTGTAATTAAATACATTTCAGAATTTATTTTATTATTAGTTAACATGTTTAATTATATTTGGGCAAAGGATGAAAATCTATTTCGAAATGCCATATAACATTCTACCTTCTTAACATTCTAACTTATGTCAAATGTAGTTTAAATGAAAAAAAATGCTTCAGAATTTTTATTATAAATGCTTTTGCCTGTTTATTTAGACAAGTTTAAACTTTCCTTTCTTTTGTTATTATGAAGAAAATATCAGATTAATAATTATTTCTTTACCAACTGATCACAGTCCAAATTTATATTACTTAGCTACTGTCGAATACACGGTAATCAAAGATTACGACAACACTAATGATTCTGAATCATTACACAGACATTTATAATACATTTTGTTGTTACTTATAATTTAAATCCATTTATTTTCCATAAATATTCACTTTACCTGTATATTAATTAATTACTCTTAAGTTTTTTAGTACATAAATGCGTTGCAGTTTCAGTAGTAATACAAAATACTTGATTATCTGAACCACTGTATGATGGTCTGATGATTAAAAATACCTTTAGCTTTGTCCTTAAATTTCTTATTAGAGCTCTGAGATCAGTAATGTGTGTGTGTGTGTGTGTGTGTGTGTGTGTGTGTTTGTTTGTTTGTTTGTTTGCTTGTTTGTTTAAAAGCGAAAAACAGTATTAAAACATATTTTTCGAAATAAAACGAGTAGTGCAGAAGAGTAAATAATTTTAATACCTTTTCTTAAAACTATGTTTTTGGATTTAAATATATTTAAAATGTTTCCATGTTCTGTTTTTGAGAATTATATGAAATTAATTAGAACAATTTATGATATACATTGAAATAAATCTGAGTCAGCATGTTAAGTTATTTAAAAATCAATTTTAACTTATTTTAAAGAAACCAAAATTCTAAAAAATATTCAGTACCATACATAAAAATAGTCCCAGAATACTATTTAATAAAAATATTAAGCATTATGCTTTTATTAATCATTATATTAATTGTACTTTGAATACATTTTTATACATATATAATGGTCAGTGAAAAAATAGATAAAAATTACAGCATTTGGAGAGCTAATTTTTTGAAATTAATATATTGAAAAAATAATGTCATTTTTAAAATATCTTGCAATTTTTTGAAATTATATATATATATATATATATATAAATTTTATGTCGAAAGACTCAATGGTCTCCTTAAATGATTTTCTTTATGTACACAGAAATATATAGCTAAACGTTCACAAATAAATAATAGCTTCATATAATAGCAAATACAATAAAAATAAATATTTCTTCAGACCTGCGCTGCATTTTTATTTATTCGAAAGTGTTAAAATAAACAACAAATCGATGATTTCAACAGAATCAGCTCAATCTTTAATCCCATATATTAATTAATGTTCAGCATATTGGTGATATTTTTATACTGCAATTATACTTAATTTAGAGTAACTGCTTATTCATATTACAAGTTGCCAATGCATTCGGGAATCGTAGACATCAAATATTTATGCGTCACCTTTTACAGAAAAGTAGAAACTTCAGAGAGTTACTTTTATTTGATACTAGCCGCCTTTGGCGATCAGCCGGTTCGCCAGTATTACCGCTAGCTACAATTTTCAATTAAATATTTTAAGTAACTGATCTCTTAATAGAATCTCAAACAAAACATTTTTAATCTTCAAATTTTGATAGTCATACCAAACTTATACTATTGTTTAGATCTTTTCGTTCAATTTACTATATATATTTTGCTAATTTGTTGTCATTTCCGGTAACCTTCAACTTTAATTTAAAATGGAATGAAACTGCAATTAATATAAAGATATTTTTTAATAAAACCAAGCGTTTTATTTTATTTATCAACTTTATTGTTATTTATTTATTTATTATTATTATTGAATATGAGTATTGCAAATAGAATCGCTCGGTATTTAAGTCTTATGTGAACTACAAAATATTTTTCATAATTTATGTAACATCTCAAACAATAATTCAATAAAAATTTCTCAGATTCAGCGTAAAATTCAGTTTTTAGTTTTGCTTTCAAAAGGATTGAAATGAAATCAATAATAATATTTTGTTCCGGCCTATAAATATATTTCAAAAATTATGAAGTCTAAATTTAATGCAGTAAGGTATCATATTCTGAGAAATATTCTGGACACACCAAATTTTAAATAAATGAATGAATGTTTCTATTTTCCACGATCGACTAAGACTTATTTATGAAGTTTTGAATGTTAAAAATTGAGAAAAACTCAACATTTTCATAATCTTAGGCCAATTAATCTAGAGAAACCTGCGCGCTGATTGGCGTATTTTCTTTGAAACGATCGATGGAAAATCTAAAATTTCCCTTTTTTTATTGAATAGTGATATTCAAATTTTCATAAATCAGTCAGTTTAAGTGATTGATTTAGTTGATTGGAAATTAACTATTTTTATTTAAAATATTAGTGTTTCAAGAACATTTTGTTATTCGTAATTTCCACAGCAGCAACTTAATGTAAAATCAAAAATTCGTTATTTATTAGAGCATTTATTGAATCAAGTTACATAAAATATAATCATTTTCCATTTAAACCATTTTAGCAGATCTGTGTCTATTACTAAAGGTTTACAAATGAGATTTATGACCATGATTTGAATGAATATAATGTTCATATTAAAGAAAAATTGCCTTAAAATATAACTGATTTATTGGATTAATAATATAGAGAGTGTAAAAGATCATAAAATAATTTTTCTTGAATTTATTTTTTAGAAAAAATAATATTTCTTATTTGTTTCATTTCCTACAGACACTTGCCGAAAATTATATTTTTGCAGATTTCATTTCCAAAAAGATTTAATTTATTTTTAATTGGAGCTTTTATCAATGTGATGGCAACACTTTGAAAAAAGCTAATTTTTTCCCATGAATGCGAAACGTGCTCGTGCAGCTTAAATTTTATTTTTTTTTTTGTACGAAAAAAATGTTGAAAAATAAAAAAAAATATAGTTAAAATATTTATTTAAAAATTCATTAAAAATAGAAATTTAATTTTAAGGTTAAAACAATGGTATCATTTAAAAGATAAATGTTTGATCTTTAACTTCATGTAAAAATCTTTTTTATGCGGTAATATTTTCGGAAGTTATAGCAGAAACACGCCAAAATTTCGCTTAAGTTTTAAATAAATAAAATTCTAATTAAAAATTCAAAAAAATAACCCCAAGGTGCACATTCCCGGCCTCCAAAATTGGTTGCTGTAGGTTGAATGGTGCCTGTAGAGAGCCAACACACACACATTGAGCTTTATTATAAGTAATAGATAAAAGCTGAAGGCTGTTTACTCATTCTGTGGATTTATCAATGCGTTCATTATTTATTTGATTTCCTTGTGTGTTCGAAAGGATATTCGTTGAATATGTGAGTTTAAACCTTGCAATCTATAATTCGTGAATGTATTAAAATGTCATTTAACGGAGCTTGACAGGCGTTTATGAGTTTGGTTCGATTTAAAACATTTTTCCGGAGGGATGAAATGACATTTTCAATTGCTTACTCGGTAAATAATATGAGTGATTAGTTTAATTGAATGAGAAATTTTGCTAGAAATCTTAACTTTATGAACTGGCTTGAAATAAATGTTTATAAATATAATTAATACTTTTGATTGTATCAGCTTTTAGGGATTCGAAACTTTCAATTATTCATACATATTACATTATTTATTCGAAATTAAAATGCTATTTTTAATTTAAAATAAATGCTCATTGATTTCAAAGATAAATTTAAAAAGTTACTATTTATAACAAATGTTAAAGGAAATAAATTACTAATTAATAAAATTTCCGTTTCTGATTATATGGCTAATTCAGGTATTTACAAAATATGATTTGATTTTTTTGTTGTTTATGGAATGCTTTTTACTTTCTTGCATGCGATAAGTCTACAAAGTATTGTAATCGTCAAAAAAAAAAAAAAAAAAAAAAAAACTGTAAGTCCAGATTTTGAAACATTCTCCACTTTTCAGACATCTCTGATTACAAAAATTTAGCTATGGGATTATGTGTATTGTATTACGTGTTATTATCGTGCCAGTGAAAAAGATAACTTAAAAACATTTTGAAGTATAAAAAGGAAATTTGGTATATGATCTTCATATCAATTTTATAAAGTTGTATCAACATTTGACCAAATTCGCATTCAGAAAAAAATCGGTCCACCTGTTCGACTATGTTAATATGATAATTACAAAGAACTATAAGGAGAAATGTACAGAAATTTAACATCTCAAATGTAAATATCTATCAATTTTAGAAGCAAATTCATTAAGGAGTAGATCATCATTCTCTTTGTATTTTTATAATTATATAAACGCGATCATATGAATCATATAACTCAGCGACATAAATCTACGAAATTTGATAAGAGATCTTACAATTGTGTTGTGTCTCATTTTTTAGTAGGTATTGAAAAAAAATACACATTCGATGCTTTGGTGCTCGAAGTCCAGCGATAAATCGTCAAAGATCACACGCTAATAAAAACTTTCGTAACTGCTGTATGCCAATAGCATGTGGGAAATAATGCTCATGTTATTAGCATTAATAGCGTATTAATATCATATTAATTAGGAAGTATAAGATAAAATTTCAAGGAAATTTGGTAAAAGGGCAGGCAAAATTATGGAAGGTGGGTGATTATTGAATTATAAACAATTAGACAACGAATCTAGACTTTTAGTACACGAACGAATGCGAGCTATAGAAAATTAGTTGTAATTGAGAATTTAAATCGGTAAATGAGAGCTCAAAAATTTCATTTCATAACAGTACTAAAATATGCATTAATGGCTTGTTAGATGGTAAACAGATATTTTTTTTCGGTCGTTGCCTGTTCTTCTTGGGATGTATTTGAAAGATTTTATATACTGCCTTAAAACTTTAGTAAAATTATATCTGTATAATAATTTCTTGTATTATTTATGCCATTTGCTTTATTAAAATCGATTTTTAATCGATTAAATAGTTAGACTAAACTCGATGTCAAGTTTAAACTTGCAAACCCAACTAATATTTTTTTGTTTAGTTTATCTTGATGTTTTTAATGAATATTAAAGGGGCCGTGGTGGCTTGGTGGTAAGGTCTCGGTTTCAGAACCGGAGGATTTCAGGTTCGAGACCCGATTCCACCTAAGAACCGTCGTGTAAGGGGGTCTGTTGCACGTTAAATCCGTCCTGACCAAACGTCCTCCCGCTGGTGTGGTGGGGTGTGGAGAGGGCGGTGCCAGCTCAGGTGTCATCCTCGTCATCTGAGCGCGGTTCAAAATTACGAGGTCCGTCCCAAAATAGCCCCAGTGTTGCTTCAAACGGGACGTTAATATAACTAAACTAAACTTAATGAATATTAAAATATTTTATACATTAAAATTTATGCGTATTATTAAAATATTTTATTTTTTAATCAATTATTTCCTTTGAGGCTACTTAGATAAACCAAATGCATAAAATGGAAATTCTGAAATTTTATAGTAAAATTACTTCAATAAAGTGCATCATGACAGATCCCAATTTCGTCAGTTTGTTTGATGGTTGATACAATTTTCATAAATGTATCTTGTCAGCAAATATGTCATGTTATTTTTATTATATTATTTTGAATACTGAATTCTGAGCGGTTAACTATATTTCAAAGTAGAGAAACTAACTGGCGACAAAATAATTGACGACTACCATGTAGATGAAACTCTATTCTGTAAACTAAAACCTA
The DNA here is from genome assembly GCA_026543865.1 of Argiope aurantia. Lineage (NCBI taxonomy): Eukaryota > Metazoa > Arthropoda > Arachnida > Araneae > Araneidae > Argiope > Argiope aurantia. The sequence goes on along the minus strand of JAPMOR010080293.1, from coordinate 63,899 downwards.
TGCATCTCTATTTTGTTTATTCATCCTGGATCTTCTTGTAAATAAGTCTTCAACAATTTCATTTGCTTTATCATTTTCAGCGATTTGGAATTTATTGATATCACTGGATTTGCATTTATTTTTTGGTATTATTCAATCCCCCCCCCCCCAAAAAAAACCTTCTAACCCTGCCCTGTGAACAACCTAAGCTTGCGAGCTGTTGCCAAATGACGATTAACAAATTTAGCCTGGTATTACTGCCACATAACGGTTTTTATTATGCAGATTGTGCTGCTATTTGTACCTTGTAATTTTTCTGTTATAATACAAAATACTTGGATTTCTCATTCAAAAAACATGCTTTCCACTGCAAAGGAAGAATTTCGAAGCCTTTGTTTTTCCTAATCGACTTATCCTATCAGTTGAACGATGAACCGATGGAAACAGGTTGAACTTTGGTTGAGAAGTTCCCTCAAATTTGTGGCTACTTAGTATATATTCTAAAGTGTATGAATTCATGATGCCATTTTTTAGTAGAAATACTGTCGTATAGTTCATTCAAAATAATACTCGCAATATGCTTGTTAATCTAAAGCACATTGTCGAATATTGAACCGAAAACGTTCTTCATCCTAGAAAAGCAGTTTTTTAAAAGTGTGGGTTGTCTTTTGTTCATGCAACGTAAACGATGGAAGATAGACAGTGGTTTTCATATTACAATTGGCATTTTTCGTAAATGGCAAGTATCTGGTTAGAAATATAATTTCAACATTTGCAAATTAAATTAAAATCAAGACTTATAAAACTCAATCTCTCCAAAAAAGCAGTTGTAGAATTATGAGCATTTGAAATCCATACATCTTAATGATTAATTCTTTGGCAAATCTCTAGATATAATATATTTGTTTCAATTATTTTATGCTTTACGTTAAACTGTTATATAATGTAAATAAAAACTGAGATTGTTTTCTTTAAATTTATATTTCAGATAATTATTAAACATATATCTAAAAGTATTTTAATAAGGAAATAAAACTTTAAAGGCTAATAAAAAATTGTGCAAGATTTTAGCCAAATCCTTGACGTTATCCCGGAGATATACAGGGGAATTTTAAAATGCTTTGTATAACATCAGCTTTATTTTTTTCTATGGTGTCATCGATTATGTATTAATTTAGAAAACGGCATCGTTAAATAGAAAATAAAGCCATTCTTTAGATATTATTTTATACTAATAATTAGATATTAATAATTTTATTTTATTTTATATTTTTCAAAATAATTATGATGAAAAAAGTAGAAAATCTTTACACTATCGATTAATAAAAATTCCAATTTACTGATACTTGAACGGAATTTCTTCATGCATAACACATTTTAAAGAATGAGACAGGATTACAGAGAATTCTGGGAAATAGTAATAATATAAAGAAATTTTGGAAGGTTGATTTAATGAAGTACGAATAGACACAGTTACAAAATGGGATTAAGGAAAAATATAATAGGATAAAATAAAATATTAGATTGAATCCTATTATTTTACTATAGAAGGAATAACGTAACGATGCTATTAGATTTTATATACCATATTTATAAATAAAATAGATAATTTAATCTCTTTAAGCCATTTTTCTTATTTTCGATTCTTTTTGTTAACATGCAATTGAATAATATATAAATATCATATCCAAATATTTCATAATGATGGGATTGGGAAGATTATGGTTATATTTATAATGAAATGTTTCATAATATCAGCTGACTATCAACATGTAATAATAATAACTTTAAAATGTTTCTTTTTTATTTCAAGTTAAACAATTAGATTTTTTTCCAAACATGAGAATTTCGTTTAATGAAAAAGCTTATAAATTAAATATAATAAAATGTCTCAGGAAATCTGGTTTCACATACTGAGAATAAAGAAGTAAGCATCAAACGATTGTGTGCAAAATTTGTTTCTGGAAAAATAAATGAAAATAATGATAATTTGTAACTTGTATTGTTATATTTATGTTTTCGATTCAGAAATGGTGATGAAAATGATGAAGTAATTTCGTATTCATATTTCGATAAATGCTCTAAACTATTTCTTTCAACACAATTCACTTTAAGAACAGCTAAAAGGTTCAGTAAAATAAAATAAAAAAGGAAAAGAAAAAGTAAAGATATAAGAATAGGCTGTTTTCTACATTTGCATACTTTGATGTAATCTATTTTTATAGGCTGTTTTAAGGAATGAAATTCTATTTCGCGTTTTCGGCACATAAAAATATTCCTTTCATAAATATGATATGCATGCATGTTATTAAAACATATTTCTAAATCGAATGGCTCAGTTTTTTTGGTTTTAACATTAGTAAGTTGAATAATAATAAGATAGTAAGTGTTCCCATACTTTATTGTCAGAATGAACCTTCCTTTGTGCTCACCAAATTTATGTAATCAAAATAAAGCATGTCTCAAAGGATATTTAAGTTACATCATATGATATTTACAATAATAGAATTCATCTATATTTTAAAATGAATTTAGCATATGTTATATTACCTTTGAATCCATAATAATTATTTAATTAATATTTTTTTTAAATAATTAAATTTTGGTAATGTATATGATAACTTTTAAGAACCTAAAATTGAATTGCGAAAACGGAAAAAAAATATTAATTAATTATTTAAAATATCAAATTTATAATATCTGAGTATTTTTACAATTATCTTGAAATAATGTGTAATATAATATTTATACACTTTCATTGAAAATTAAATTATCAATTTAAATAAATAATATTTCTTCGGTCTAACTGCATTTTAAACAAACTTAAAATAATTTAATATTGATGAAAAATAGGTTTTAATATGCAGTTACAAATTAATTTCCATGTTACTCCCTTCAATGAAAAATTTATAAAAATGGACTTCATTAAAATTATTACGATATATATTTAAAGTTGGATGTAAAATTGAATTTCTTTCATGTCGTATTCCAATATTCACCGTATCAAAAATGCATATGAAAGTGCATTTATCATTTTTTATTGAATTTCAGTTTTATTTCAATTTAATTAAATT
>JAPMOR010080293.1:37994-60836 GCA_026543865.1 Argiope aurantia | reverse complement strand
TTTTGTGATGAAGTAGAGAAATAACATTCAAGAAATTCTTTTAAAAAATCATTTTTTTCATTCTTTATACCAAAACTAGTAGAAACAAACTATAAAAAAGATTATGAATTGAAGTTACAGAGCATTCCATTCAATTTCTGCGATGTCAATAATATTTAATTTTTGTGTTTTTTTTTGGAAATTTTTCTCTGAATACAGTTTTTAGTGATTCGTATTAAATGTCAGATAATCTTGAAAATCTAAATGTTATTTTTTGTTATTGCAACTCAAATTTATAATTAATTAAACAAATATTATTTTTAACTTGATATAACAACTTTAAAGAAATATGTTAGACATAAACATTACATGCTTCAGATTTTCAATTAAAAAGGTATGCTACTGATAAACCAGTGAATTAATTACCATGGATAAAAAAGAAAATATATGATTTTAGCATTAAATAAATCTAGGCTTCGGCTTAGAATAAATAAATATGTAATAAATTAAGATAAGAATTCATTTATGTCTTTGAAAAACTTAATATCGAAAAAAACAAAACGCTACGAATATTCGTTATAAAAATTGATGAATAATATTTTATTTTTCTTAAACATAGCTTGTTACAAACAAATATATCTTATTCTAAATATATCTTTTAGTAATATCTTAAAAAGGATCTTCGCATATCTTATCTTTAATGCTTATAAATAGAGAGTTTTATTTAATATATTACGAAATAATTACTAATTACTAATTCATTAATCTAGAATATATGAAGAATATATTTTTAATATGAATTATGTAGAAAATGTTTCTTTATTTGTTATAATGAAATGAATGTATTACAAAATTGTCAAATGAATGTTACGATTGGTTAAGTAAAATAACCAAATGAAAGTAATTTTTTTAACGTTCAAGTATCCAAATATTTTGCTTTATAATATAGTAAAAGTAAAAAGAGTTTGGTTGTCCTCATAGAAATTCTAAAGTTTAGCATATAGGGAAACCTCTTGTGTGATATTACCTCAGACAGATTGAACGATTTTTGAAATTCATACAATAAAAACCAGCATTTTTATTTCACATCAGTATTATTTTATTTCATTTTATATTATTAATGGCGAATGAATTTTACATCAATTAATAATCACAATGACCTGATCTGTATTAGGATATTCTGTGCCTAAAAACTTTTTCTGTCTAAAACAATTCATATCGTTTCTTTTATAATCTATTAATTGATTAACAGCTCTCCAGTGAATGGCATATTCACAGAAAATAAATACAATTTCGTATTTCCATTACAAACTGATAACACAATGTCAAGCATGCGCAAAGGGATTTCTTTGAGAGCATGTTACTCCGTGGCAAAATATAAACAATTTAGAACAAATAACAAAGAACCGAAACCATCTTTTGATGTTACTCTTTGGAAAAGATGATAGTTTACCTATACCGGATAAGCGATGGGAAACAATACAGGAAACTAACAAATAAACAATAGAAAAACTTCGTCATGGAGAGATGAAACAATCAGAAGTTTTCCTGTGACCAGTAGCTCCCAAAATTGAAAATCCTTGGCTGATAGATTGCTCCAGTTCATTGTGGGAACCGTCGCAGGTGGAAGGATAACTAACTGGCCATCCGCTGCTTCTTTCTGATAAAGAAGGGTGGAACGGGCCAAGGAAAAAGGGAATTGTTAAAAAAATGAAAAAGTAATTGTAGCTAACCAAGTGCTTGATGTTATGCAGGATTATTTTTGACATGTTATTGGTCATTGAAGATTTCCTACAAGGAAGAGGTTGTGTTTATTGCTAATATTTTATTTAGGTTAGTCTTGAAATTGGTTAGTTTCTGCTCCTTATGGTTTAGAATACTGCTTAAAAATTTAAATGTTTTTAGTAGGACTACGGTTTAAGAAGAATAATTTAAAATCTGTATATGTTAATAATACGAAATTCAGAATCCTATGTTTTCTTCTTTTGATTTAAATAAAAATTTATATTCTTGATTTATATTATTAAAAATACGTAAAATATTTCAAAGCATTTATAAACTTAATTAAAATAAGATGCTTGTATATATTAGAAGAATTTTAATTCTATTTAGTAGCTTAAATTTCGCAAATGATTATAAGGTATATTAAAAATGTTCTTCGGAAAATGTTGTATAAAATGTTGTATAAAAATAACTTCTAAGTTATCCAATAAAATGATATTGTTAGTACTACATTTCAAAACAAATACCAAGAAATGTTGTATAAAATCATAAGTTCTATTGAAAAAAAAACTTGAAGTCGAGTATCAAATTATTGCTATTAATTGCACTTGCAAATCGAAACTTTCTAAATATGATTAAGATAAATCAGATTTAACGTTATGCTTCCATCATTAAAAAAGAAAATCTTACATCATTACATGGTCGCCTTTAACTATTCTTGTCTGTCTTTTATTTATAATATTGAAACAGCATGTGTACAAAATTAATTCAAAATAGACATAACTTCGTTTACATGATGTAACTAAAAATAATTAGCAGAAAGATGACTTTTGTAACATTTCTTCGTTTTCTGAGAGAATATTTATATAATAGACATTTTTCTCTAAACATGCATATATTGTTCAAGGAATTTTTCTGGTTGTTGTTTATGGCACTAGTCATAGATAAGCCCTCTGACAAAGTCAGCGATTTTAAGCAGAAATTCAGCGTCTTTTGTTTCAGTAGCGCCATCTAGGGCCCATATTTAGCTACTTATGCGTCACAGCCCTTTTCACGGAGAGAACAGCATTCATACATTTCATTCTCAAGTCGTAATTTAGACCTGAATCAGAGAAGGATCACCTCTGATCCAGTACCACCAGTGGTATTGTCTCGGATGACCTTCTGGCTACTACAGATTTATACCAACCACCTTGTACACCGACAGTCTTCAGATGGCGGGGTTCGAACTTATAACCCAAGGGATGCGAATCTAACGCACTTCAACCAGGCTATACCGGCCTGTTGTTTTTATTTTTTTAATATTATAAATGGTAGAAAGAAATCCTTTATTCTTACTTATAGCCTCTTTTTCTCTTTAGAATAAAAAAATTAATTCCTTTTTATCTTTTATGTCATTTAGGAATTCATGATAATGCTGCTGCTGACTGTGCTGCAAAATCTGCTTCTTCCGTTACACAAGTTTTCCCTTACAGTTATCCGAAAAAGTCCTTGATGGGTTGCATTTTTTTTCCATTTGGCAAGAGAAATGGGATCTGTAGATCCACAATAGATTATATTCCGTGAAATCTACCATTATAGATTATACTCAGTGAAATCTTCCATTATAGAATATATTCAGTGAAATCTTCCATAATCTGTCGATGCCCCGTCCTTCCTATTCGAGAGTTCGAAGTCAAATTGACTCACCTCCGTATAGAAGAATCATTTTTGAATAGGGGGCATCCGTATGTCCTAGACATACTAATTTTACTGTTAACCGCATTTTGATCGAATGCCCTACTGTTAATTCTCATCGTCAAAATTTTTTAATTCTTCATCTGCAACTTTGAGAAACTTGATGGATAAATTTTTAAAACCCGTTTGCTTTTTTACATATTTGATTCTTCCTTTCGCATGCGTATCCTGGCCTAGGGACAAAGCATCTTCCCCGTAACCAGAGCGTCTCGGGTTCGAGTCCTAGTTTGGCAATGGTGCGCGAAAGAGCTATGCTTTGATTGTGCAAGCGAGTGTGTGAGTGCCAACTTCATATGAGCTGAAAGTCAGACTTCTGTCCTCGGTTGCTTAAGGATATTGACTCTCAGTAGCTGCTCTACTCCTCTTTTCCCGATCTCTCTGACTTGGTTTAAACTAATGTTCAATCCAAGGGGGATAAGCAACACAAGCTTCTTCATTTTGAATTACAAGTTTCCATTTCATGTATTTTTGAAAAAAATTATCAGTATTTTAGTACTTGCTTCATCACTTGTTTTTAGCTATTGTTGTTCAAATTTATTTAACAATTTATGCTTTTAACTTTTAATTAGCTTTTAACTCTTAACCATATATATGGCGCAGTATAGCCAAGAAGGGCTTTTGAACCAAAAAAAAAAAAAATTTTTTTTAGATACTTAATTTTACCCTTTATATCACTGTTTAAATGCAATGAAGTATTATTTTAGGGTATATAAGAAGTACTCTTTCCTTTAAGCCAAGTATTTTATTTGATTCCCATGGAAGACCGTTGCGTATTGAATTACATGTAGAATCGGTGTTTTAAGGAGGAAAAGAACGCAATAAAGCAAAATGCCATAGATTTCCGACCACCGAGACACCAAATGGGAAAGAAATCTGGCATAAAACCTCAGACTTTTTTGACTTTTTTCTTATATTTTTTTTCTTCTTTTTCGCAGCAAAACAAGCAAAACGATCCACCACAACCAGTTAATACACCAGGGAAGCACCAGAATGAAACTTTACCAAAGGAAGAAATAAAAAATATCCTTCTAAATAGTGAAGAAGCAAAGACACAGGGAGCTTCGTCTTCACCATAAAATCCAGAAACTGCAATGGGATATTAGGCAATCAATAACAACTCACCCATAAGCTGTGTTTTAGAGTTTTCCTCGGAGCAATAAAATCCAATAAACTATTCGCTTTTCTCCATCCGTGCACAATAAAAAAATAGGGAGGGGGCGAAGTAGAATTCTGTAGGGGTAAACCATCGCTTCTGGCCCCCGGGGGTGCCAGTAGAGTTTAAGCGAGTCCCGGTTTCAATTTGTAGCGCAACGAAACGCATGGGACGCTGTTTTCTGTTGGGATGTTCCGGAAAAATACTTTTAAATCAATACGAAAAGTGACGTATGGTCGTTGTAATGGAAAACGTTTTCGTACACCAAGAAAGAGTTTTAAAGTCATTCAAATGTTTAAATCGATCATCACAGGGAAAAGGATATAGACTCCAATGAAGTCTCCATTTCTCAAAGAATTAAAGATCACAGGTTAAGAAGAGCAATATATCAAGTAAGGCCTGTGACCTTTTTTAAAATGAAGGAATTTATAATAATGAAGGAATTTATGAAGGAATTTATTATTAAACCATAGTTGGTATATACGATAAAAAGGATGAATTCAACTTCAAAATAACAAAACTATGTAACTACCATTCCAATCTAAACTCTAAAATTTTCAAAAATCTAATTTTCTCACAAGTTAACAGGATCAAAAGGGTTTGCAATAATAAAAATTCCTATATTGAAGCATCAAACAACTTCATTAATAATTTAATTAAAAATGAATTTCCTAAAAATTACTGTAATGTCAATTTTTTAATTAAACAAGGTATGGTTTGGGATTAATCCTTTGGCTTAAGTAAAAAATAGAACTTTCCTTGCATATTATATCACTCAATAGGTGGCGCTGGGAGCTTACAATTTTTACCTAAATTACCGTTAGCTTTGTGTTTTTAATAAGGGGAATCACAATCGATAGCTTAAAATTTATTTGACTGTTGATAGTATGTTCTTGTCTTTTCGTTTTTTTCTTTAGTGTTATTTTATGGTATTTTGGTTTTTATTGTTTTTTATTGTATTTTTACTTATTAGTGTATTTTACTTATTTTCCTTTCTGTTAAAATGGTATATCTCTTGGACCTAATTTCAGGGGATTTTCAGGTCACGAAGAAATCATTATTAGACTTAATTGTCTGAATTTCCTTAACAGAAAAATCCCTTTTTTTGAATCCCTGCCTGAGGATGACCCTTGAAAAAGTCTTCAGGCTGGATTCTTTTTTATATTTTTTATTTAGTTTATTTGTTTTTCCTATTAACTTGATTTTTATACTTTTTTATATATTATTGAACATTTATAACTCCCCCATGCCCCACAAAGTATCACACGGGGCTTACAGAAGTAAGTATGTAACACATTATTAAAAGAAAAAGAAGAAAATTTAACAATTATGAATGATTACAGATGTCAGCAATAAATTTACAGAAATTTTCAAAAGCACTTCTAGTGGAAATAACTTGATGAAACTCTGGAGGCCAATTTATATTCATGTCCTTGAGAGCCAGTCTTAGGATCTATCTTTCTTTGAAAAACTTGGAACATAGAAGGAGCACATGTTCAACATTTTCTTCCCCACCAATATTACAATAGCAGGAAGATGACGGAAACGAATTAAAATTGTACAAATAACTTTTAAAGTTACAATGACTAGTTAGAAATTGGGCTATTTTGTAATTAGTATAAAAATGATGGCATGACAGTCTTATTAATGGATGGAAAAAATTTCTTTGTTAAGCTCCCTTTATTTGAAAGGAGATATTCTTGATTCCAAAACTCCACCAATTTTTCTCTCGTAATCTTCTTGTAAAAGGATTTAGGAATATTAACGTCAATGTCGATTTTGCGCTTAGTGGCAGCTTTTGAAAGCCAATCGGCCCGCTCATTTCCATAAATGCCCGTGTATCCACGAACAAATGCAAAAACTATTGAGATATTTTTATCTTTCAGGCTTTTAATTTGCTTTTGGATTTCAACGATTATGTTGTTAGACGAAGAAATACAATTCAGAGAATTCAAGGATGATAGAGAATCGGTACAAATAAGATAGTCTGAGATTACACTATTTTGTTCAGCGATCCATTTGATGGCGAAGTTTAAACATAAGAGTTCAGGTACAAAAACTGTGCATTCATCACAAATTCTGAATTGTAAGTGCTCGGATTCAACACCACTTCTGAAAACAACAAATGCGAAACCAACTCTACCATCAATTTTACTACCATCAGTACAGCAAATAACAGGAAAAACATCCTTGGTTTTATCACTAAATTGAATAATATTGATAGCGGTTCTCTCTGAGGGATGAGGGAGAAAAGATGGAGACAGAATATAATCATAATTAGAGATGTAAGAAGCAGAGAGATTTTCCTTATAGGTAATATTATGAAGAATAACAATATCAACTGGAGGGAAGCCAGAAATTTTCATGTATATATTAGAGCAGTAATTTCAACGATATAGCAATCTAGATAAACAAAATTTGGAATCAATGTCAAAGTGGTATCATATTTAAAAAAAAAACTGATGAAAGATTCTGTAGACAAGATTATTCTATGAAAATTTTCAATTTATTCAGTTAATGAGATGAAGTTCAAAATGCAAAATCGAATCATACATGACAAAGAGATTCGACTAATGAATATATTGAAGTCAAATACAAACGTACTTTGATGCAAAAAACTAAGAGAAAACCGAGGATTCAAAAAGAATGATATGTAATGCTATATGTAAAAATATTGAAAATTTTGAATTGAAAGTAGCTTTCTCAATAGCTTGATATGTTGATAATGTGATAAAGGAATGAAAAATACCTCAAGGCTTTTCAGATGGATAACTGCAAATCAAAAATGTAATTCCATCGAATATCTGCCATCTATAACTTCATGGTACATTTTAAATATAAGGTCTAGAGAATGAAGAATTGCATGTTTAATTCAGTTTATACGAAACATCTTTTATAATATTCTTCTGCACTTTAAATGCAAGGTCTTGGAGAAGAATAACTTCAAAGTTAAAGGACGAACATAATGAGTATGACTAGGCATTGGCTTCTTCTTCTTACATCGAAGACCATGCAGTATTGGTACACTTTAAAAATATTGTCTTGGGAGCTGAGAATTAAAGATCTGACTTCTATAATTCAGATCTGCAATGTATAAAACCACGATATACGCTAAAATGCCGTTATTGTTAAACTTTTCTTACATTGAGGTGACCTGAAAACTTGTAAAATATTGGAAATGTTCACGAGTCAGCATTGGTTTAAAATTATGAGGTCAGTTTTACAGATGCCGATAAATGATGCTTTATTTTGCTTTGGTTTCAGGAATAAGTTTTTCAAATATTTATTTTATGCTTTTCTTTTCTCTTTTTTATTATTATAAGTTCCAGTAACAAATGGAAACCCCATATGCTGGGAATAACTAGCAAAACGTATGGTACAAAAGGATGAATGATCGAATATTCCACAGATATCTGTTAATTTTTGTTTTATTACCTTTCAGTTAGAAGAGTGAAGGTCTCAAAAGTTGCTTTATATTTCATCTATGATTTGTCACATATATTTAACTTCTGCAAAAAAAAAAAAAAAAATGCTGGAATTACTTTTACTTAATCTGAAATGGAAATGAAATGTTCCCGTTCCATTCAATACGTAGCCATTCTTAAGTCAACTCTTCCCACTCGTCCAATGGAGTGTCAATGGATTGATGACATTGAGTGCCAACATATTTTTTTCACCCATACCTTTATTTAGATGTCTCACTCGACATCATTCCACATCAATATCACTAACACATTCTTTTCAACTGCTTTTAAATCCTATTGATTCTGTAATACAAACCTCCGGTTTTAAATCAGCACTAGGATTATTATGGGACTATGGAAGGTGGTCCGACGATGAGAATAATATCTCCCCTTATGTCCCCTTCCAAAATTTCACTCCACACTAGTGAGAATACATTTGGTCTTGACGGATTTGACGGTACCAGATCTTTCTTTCAGACCAGCAATTCTTTGGTGAATTCAAATTTGGAACCTAAAATCTACAGACCTCAAAGCCGAGACCAGTACCAAAGGCACTGCTATCCTATTAGTTCAAGATATTCTCTGGTATTCCCATGACCTTGTCCAATATTCTGAATGCTGACTAATATAGTGGAAATCTTATAACAAAATTGAAAGACATCTTTCACAATTAAAGAAATAACATTGCCCTTCTCTGATATCCTAAGTTTGTCATTTATAGCCTGTGTTTAGTGAGCTTCCTTTCCAAATGTGATATAAGGGACATTCAGTCTTCTTTTCCAGTCCATGCCAATTCTGGTTGATTTTCCATATTAGTGATTGATCAGGGTATGCTATAAATCCATTGAAGTGGCGTTACGTCATCATGTATGGTTTGTTTTATTCTGCGCAAATTCGATTCAGAATTCTCTACGAAAGTTATTTCTTTCGCCATAACGTCAGCATTAACAAAAGCTCTCGAGTGAAATAATAGATAAGACAGTGACATTGATTTGAAATTTATTAAAATATAATAATTTTTTTTCATAAAAGCTGCAATGAAATTAAGCTAATAAATATGAGAAGCAAGAATGTATTTAAAAATGTAATAAAAATGGCTTTTCTACTATAATTTACTTCAGAAAAAGCATTAAAATATAGATTATTTTTATTAATTCAAATACTAATCAAAAGTTTGAAAAGTCGTTCCTTAGTGAGTATTAGTATTAAATATTGGTTGGATTAAAAGTTCTAATTTTGTTTATTCTAGATACCGCATTTGCTCCTGTAGATCATTGCTTTCTATGCAATATTATTTTAAAATAGCTCAATTTTTGGAACGTATGTCAAACATCATCTTGTTAAAAAAATTTTTGCATCATGTACATAGCTTTGACAGAAAATTTTTGATGTACTATAAGATAATTGTAAAATTATTTATAATTATAAACTCTTTTGAAACCTTTCAGCCGAAAAGAGAAATTAAATATGAAAATATAATAAAAAGGAATCGATGTATCTAAACAAATTTATTTTAAACAGTGAAATTAGATGAACGTGTACAGTTACAATTCTCATTCAGAAGAAAGTATAATTCATTTAATTTCTAGAATTGCATGTCCTAATAAATCAGCAGATTCAAAATGAAATTAACTTTTTCATAGTTGAATATTTCAGACATTTGATCTTTTACTTTTGATCACCATTGGCATATTTTTATTTAAGTAAAAAATATTGAATTTTTCCCTCCTAATCTCAATTTATTAATTTATATTGAGCAAAATAGGATCATCTAAAATCTTCTAACTTATTATTATTTTTTTCTTTTTTTAAAACGAAACTAATATTTTTAAGTACATATCCATGTAGGAAACAATTTCAAGTAATCAAATCTATTTAAATGGCATCATATATGCACTGAATTGTGCACATAAGATCTCTTTCATGTTGTTAACAAAATTATTTTTAAAGAAGCAAAAAATAGATAGAATTTATTTTCTAGCTTATTTCTTAATAATTTTTATTTCTTTTATTATTCAACAAATGCTATTTCAGCTTTAATTGAATTTTTAATATTCCTTTACAATGCATATTTTGCATATAAAAGGATTGAAATTTAATTAAAACTGTTTCTTTTACCGTTAAAGGCTTTAAGAAGTAAAGGTTTAATATATACAGTGAAGATAATAATTAAATTATATAAAAACATGAAATAATTTTGTTCGAAATCTTATGATCTGCGTTATAACAAAAACTACCAAATTGCAATCTAATTAATTTCTCGCATAGAATATTTACTAGTCTAACTGAAGAAAATAGGATAGAGATTCGTTTGAATATGAGGGAAAAAAATTTCGATTGAAATCAAATTATTATTAGATTATTTAAAATTGTTCGAGGAGGAAAAAGGTATTCTTATGCATTAAACAACTCACTATAAAATTTTCCCATAAGATCTTATGAATTATCTATTGAGTTCCCATTATTCTGATATCAGTTAAAATAACAGGTAAATTTTAAATAAATATTATTTCTAATTGAAATTGTGATTTAATATGGGTTATTAATATTTATTAGGCTGTATGTGATTTTTTTACATATATCGTTCATATCACAAATTAAATTAATATCCTTCTAAAAACTGAATTTTTAATTTCCTTATCTGAATCAGAACGTTTCTATATAATTTACATTTCTATCGACATATATTCATAATTTAGAAATTACTAGTTCTATTTTTACTAATACTATATAACGTTTATATAAAATTTTCAACAGATTATTTGATAAAATTGTTTATATATCGAAGTGTTTACTTAAAATTAATAGATATTTTCATGTATACACATTCTGGATCATATAGCTTTGATATTAGATTTATGTATGTTCTATACATTATGCATGTATAAAATAAGTGTATTGTTTGTTTAATTCATTAATGCTTGTTAAATTAATTTTTTTAATAAATTGTCTAAATTTCACTGGTATTTCTTGGTAGAAAATAATTATATTTATTCCATTATTAAACAGAATATCAATTATGGCTATCAAAATTACTTTTCTTTTTCAATGATTAAGTACCAAAGCCTAAACATGGCAATTATTTATCACTATTTTGCATTTAATATATTACATAAGAATAAGATTTTTTGATATTTTAATATCAGCGACATTTATAAAGGTATTTGATCTGTTTTGTAGCGTTTTTTAGATTAAATTTTAAACTGTTGGAGCACTTCGAGTATTTTGGAAGAACATGATGAAATTGGTGATCGTAGAACAGAAAACTTGGACATTAGCGCTCCTACAGAGCTCTTCTATCGAAATCCGACGCTCTTGACAGTTGAAAATTTGCTTGATGGTGTCTTTGACGCGAATGTGCCGTTACCCACGATAAAGTCTGAAGTCAAAAATATGATTTCTAATTATAAAAAGTCTTCGTCAACGGCTGATGACAACTGATGCCAATATTATTTCATATAATCATAAAGAATAAGTCCAGTTCCAATATGATATTTCGATACCATGGACGAATACCATAATGCCGCGTATACACTTGGCCGGTTATAAGACGGCAAGTAGACAACGCATGCGCAGAAAGATTGAAAAATGCCATTCGGTCGATGGCAAGTAAGTGTCCCAACGGGACAACTGCAAGCCACTGTATTGTATTTTTCCTTAATGGGGATGCGTTTGTATAATTTGGCGTTTTTTTGGTTTAAAAAAATTGGTCACTTATCGTAGATTAAGTCAGCCCTTTTTTTTTTTTTTTTTTTTTTTTTTTTTTTTTTTTTTTTTTTTTTTTGTTCTTCCTGATAGGAGGGTGTTTTTTTTTTTCATTTTATTTACCAATTCCTTTCTATAGTTTTCCAAATTTAGGTATGTTGACTTTTTATTTTTTATTTTACCATGTTTCGTTTCTTTGTGCAAATATACATCAATTTAATACGATATGCAATGAAAAAGAAAAACTCCAGGAAGACAAGAGGGCAATTTATTCCCAAGAGTGGAATGTTTAAATCTATCTTATGAAGTTCTGGAAAATAAAAATCATTCTTTTACTACGCATGCATTGCCTATTTGCCGTCATATAACTGGCCGAGTGTAAACCCGGCATACGGTATGCGACTGCATTCACGATGAAGTTTATGAAACACGTTCGAAAATAGTTTTGTTTTGAAAATTTACATGAAGAAAAGAGTGAAATTTTTTTTTTGAAACCAAAATATACTGGATAAGTTGTAAATTAAAAAAAAAAATAGAACTTTATAAAGTCAAGAAAGAGGTATAAAGCACAAATCTTCTAATTTAGAGGTTCTTCAAATGATTTGCCTAAAATTTTATGGATAAACTTAAGCTAACAAGGAAACAGCATTTCTAACTATTTTTTAAATATCTGGGTTCGAATGAATAATAACACTAACATTTCAATTTTTTTTTCGCATTGTGAAGAACTAAAACAACCACAAAATATTTCGAAATAAACAGATTACTTATTCTTTTGTTGACTATTACTACCCAGTATGAGGCACAAGGAAAAATATGAATGACAGGACTCTCCAACAGCTTTGGCAGGAAATGAGGTTAAGTCCTAAAGGCCATGACCAATCACGATAAAATACTTCAAGTGAGAAGCACATACAGTCATTGGTAGGAGGTACATACCGCCATTTCTGTACCCACTTGGTTTACGAGAACTAACCACCATGAGGTTAGTTTCTTATCCTGATATCTGAGATGCCTCTTGGTAAGAAACCTGCTAAATAAACGTTGATCCTTCTGATTCTTTAGGTATATCCGTGAAGTGGCAAAATAGTTGGAGATATCCATTCTCTTGTTGAGGAACTCAATCAAAGCTTAATTTCACAATATATTTTAAAAGTTAGGAATCCTGGTGGTAGACGGGAATAATGAATGTATATAGAAATAATAATCTTTCATATTAAGTAAAAAAAAACGTTAGTGTAGTTGATGAGGAGGAAACCTAATATTGTATTCTTACCCCTTTAGATTGTACTTACAAGTAGTATTTTTGGATTTCTCTTAAAATGCATGCACTGAACATACTAGAAGAATGGCGATCTAACACAGGTGTCTTGGCCTAGGAGTAGCGCGTCTTCTCCGTATTCTGGGCATCCCGGGTTCGAGTCCTGGTTCGGGCACGGTTGATCTTTACTTTCTGTGGTGTGTGAAAGAGACCCCTATAAGAAGAGATTGTGGGTGTCATATTCATATGATCTGAAAGTCAATTACTGCACAAACTAGGCTAAATCGTAAACTTCTGGCTTTTCTATGACAAGTGCCATAAGTAACAACAGCATGATTATATAACTAGGATAGTGGAATTTTACATGAAATAAAAATTGGAAAATCAGCCCAATTATAGGTGCTGTAAACATTTTTGATTCTGCTGGACTTTTTTTTAAATTTATGATAAGAAATGTGACAAATTTTTTCTCAAGTTTACCTTTTTTAAAAAAAATCCTCCTTTTCATTTTAAAATGTCACATATTTACTCATATTAAAATTTAATCTAATTTATTTTTAAAAACCATTTACTCTTAATTCTTTAATACATACTCAAATTGACACGTTTTGAATATAACATTGCCTACTTATCTATAACTCGCACAAAAAGTTCCTTGAAAGAAACAAAATAATTCTGCTCCAATTACACAAAATTACTGCTCAAATATTTTCTCAGTAAATCATTCAGAGTACCGTATCATCCCTTAGGTAAAACGAATCATGTCGACTTGATACTGATTTAAATCCAGTCTCCTAAATGCCTGTCAAGCAGTGCTAAATGACGTTTTAATACATTCGCAAATTAGAGCAGCTTTAACTCCCAGCTTGCAACATTTAAACTTACGAATTCAACGAACAGTCTTCCGAACACACAAGAAAATCAAATAAATCCTGCGTGCATTGATAAATTGACGGATTGAGTAAACAGCCTTCAGCTTTTGCATCAAATAAGAGCAATCTCGGAACGCTCTTTCCTACCCCTGAAGGTGGCGGATAAATATTTGATGTATAGTTTTACCGAATATATTTGCTGCCTCTGCTCTCAACGATGTAAATAAGCAGTTATTTTGAATTAGCGTCCGAGCTGCATAATAATTATGTCTGGGATTTTCTGAAGATTGATTAGCACACTTTCCTCAAGGCTGATACACATAGAATATGCAATTGAGTCATATTTTAAGAGATTTGTGTTAAATATAGCAGGGACACTGAGAACACAGGGATATTCAAAACAGTTATTCCATTAATTTTTTCACTATTTTTTAAAAAATTCCACTATTGCGTTATTTTTTTGAATTTTTGAATTGATTTTTTTTGTTTACACATAATTTATAAAATAACAATTATAAATTCTATGTAAAGAACGGTAAGAATTAAACACTTTTACGCAATAGTGGAAAAAGCCTAGAGTTTTGTTTTTACATGTCTTTCGTGAAGCATCTTACTAAAATTTTTTAATACTTATATTGTGTTTATAAAAGAATGTGAATATAAATGTTTGCGGATATTTTATTATTCTTGTTTCATATCGAGATCCATTTAAGGTTTTTTTTTAATTCAAAAGCATTCATACATATAAGAATCTATATTTCGTACAAAAAGTAAAGAATCTCAAATACTGGCAATAAATATATTGTATTATCAATAGCAACAGTCTGGGATTCTGAGAAAATCATCAATTGAACCGATTACATGTCAATAATATTCTCCCAGAACGTCAAGTATTTGACTAGCTACAGTCACTTTTCCTTTCTTTAAACAATTCCCTTTTTTCCTTGACCGATTCTAGACCATTTTTATCAGAAAGAAGAAAGAGATGGTCAGTTAGTTATCCTTTCACCTGCCATGATTCCCACACTGAACTGAAGCAATCTATCAGCCAAGGATTTTCAATTTGGGAACCGCTGGTCACAGAAAAACTTCTGATTGTTTCATCTCTTCTCAAGGAAGTTTTCCCTTTCGTTTTTGGTTTTCTGCGCTGTTTCCCATCGCTTATTTGGTAGAGGTAAACAAACATTCTTCCTGATGGCTAATATCGAAATGCCAGTGGAAATGTTTGGGTTCTTTCTTACTTTCTCTAAATTGTTTGTATGGTGCTATTGGTTATATAACCGAAGCTTGACACGCATGCGCGATGATATGTATTTATCTATAAATAGGATGATAATATAGTCTGCATAATTTGTATTTATAATGCCTTTAGTTATCAATAAATATCAGCGTTTCAAATATGTTCAAAATTAAGCTTTCCAAATTTTTAAGTAATTTTTTTTTAATTATTAAAGTTAAAAAAAGGAATTGAACAATATTTCCTATGTTACTTGAAAACCAAGTGAATTAAATTTTAAGTTCTTCAGATCAATAGTAAAATAAAAGGAATGATTTTAATATTTTATACTAATAATAATTTCAATATAATACTAATAATAATTCTAAAAGCTTTTAGCTTTATAATTTAATCTTGGACGCAGAAGATATTATAGTTTTGAAATGATTTTCTTAAATATTAATTAGATTTACTATTTTTCTTTTTGCTGTAATTTCTTCATTTCTATTCATATTAAAAAAGGAAATAATGACATACGTTTTCGCATTCTCCTTATTTTAATATAATATGAATTCAAATGCTTTTTCTTTATTGGGTTTACCTTTTAGAATATTTGATATCGAATAAAGTATTTTTAAAGATAAATAAATTATTCTAAAAGGTAATAAACATTAATACTATATAGAAAATTAATGCTTAAATTTTTTAATGATTAATATTTTTTCAAAGACTATTAATTTAATGTGTTTTTTTTACTAATACTCGAATACCCAGAATTAAAACAACTTACTGGTTCTTTAAATGGCTTTAAAACATTTGAAAAAATTCACCCTAAGTTATCTGATTTTAATTCGTTAATAATCATAATTATCACCTAATTGCGACATGATGCAAAAATCATTCAAATGCTTAACATTATAGACCGTTGGATATAGGGATGTTAAATTATGCCCTTAATTATTTGTTGGGGAGCACTTACAAAATAATGAATAATTTTTTTAACATTTTAATTAAGCTTTAGATTTGAAAATTAACAGAAATACTCTGAATAACTACAGAACATCTTATCGAGCAAAT
The DNA here is from genome assembly GCA_026543865.1 of Argiope aurantia. Classification (NCBI taxonomy): domain Eukaryota; kingdom Metazoa; phylum Arthropoda; class Arachnida; order Araneae; family Araneidae; genus Argiope; species Argiope aurantia. The sequence continues at coordinate 44,650 of JAPMOR010080293.1, read as the reverse complement.
ATTTATTTTTGTACAATTAAAAAAAAAATACGTTTCCGAAATATAATTTGTTTTTGCCTACAGGATTTTTTTCGACTTTTAATAATTTTTCAAAATATGGTGAGATATATTTTGCTAGAGGGCTTTTTATTATTTTAGTAACATCATTTATATTGTTGCATATTCGAAATATTATTTGCGTGCGCAGTCACTTTCATCTTGACGAAGAGAGTTTTGCAGATATCTCTAACAGATAATGAACTGATGCGGGGTTGATGATAATGGGCTTGGCGACTGAATTTAATCAATCCGACATTATCTTTTTGGAAAGGTTTTGAAATTGTTAGAAATTTAGTGATATATCAGTTCGTAGCGAAGTTATGATATGTTTTTAGTAGCTTCTATCCCCTTTTCACATTATCTATAAAAATCCTAGAGTCAATCAGGAGACAGTGAAGTTGAGCTCAAGCTAGTAGTTCAGCGAGTGCTCTCTGAATCAATCAAGAAACTCAAAACAATTAAAAATCATGTTGATGAAAGGATGTTTTTGGATTTTGCAACTGCCATTTTACAACTTATTATTAAAAACATTCAGCTTTCCCGCATAAATAATTTCGATCTTAGCCCCTCGCTTTGTGAATTTGTTAACCTTTTACAACAAACTCCAAAAATTAATAATTTAGTTTATAAGCATGAGGACAAAATGGACATATTCCTTCTGGTCTCCATGGAGAAGTTAATTTTTTCCCTTTAGGAACATCTTGAGTAAAAAGAGATCTATTTTTTAAAAAACTTATGTGTTTATGGTTCTAGTTGTCCATCCTTTAAAATTACGTTTTGCAGTTTCTCAATGTGGATCACATTTCTTAAAAGTCTTGAGGTTCGGTGACGGATTTCGATTCTAAATGAAATACCGAAATCTGATTGGACGCAGCATCTTTAATTGATTCAAAAACCTGGTATCGACAAGCTAAAAACAAATATTTTTCCTTGATTTTCAAATTAGGCGATACCTCTTGTTTACACCGAAATTTCAAATATAATCTACTTTACTTCCCACATATTGTAGTATCAAACTATAGAGCGGAATTGTTTTCAAACGACAATCTAACTCTCCAATACATAAAACGTATTTTTGTTGTTGTTGTGGCTGTTCAATCTATTATAGTTAGAACACTGACAAAAATTACTTTCTTTAAAACCTGTGAGACCAGAAATTAAAATAGCAAATCTAGTAAAAAAAAATTTCTTAGTCTGTCATAATTTCTGAATCCCAGTGTAAAATGCTAAGTCCGGAGAAGTCATTATTTTTATGCTTTGGACTGTATTAGTTCTAACTTCTTTACTCGCTCTTCTTAAGGTTTCACGACTAAGACTGATCATCAAGTTTATATTTACGCTTTAAATATAGAATCCGGTAAACCTGTTCATTGATTTTTAAATTTTTTTAACGATCTAATATTTATTTTAGGACTCTATATTTACTGGTTCTATATTAATAGTTACAGTTTCCGGGTTAAATTAAGATGTTACTGGCGAAATAAAATCAAGCTCCTCCATCTTTTTCAATTCAACCTTATAATCATTAGTTAGGTTTTCTGCAAATCTAAAAATAAAACTAGAATATATCTTTTAAAAATTAATAAAAGCAAACGTTTTTGCTTCATTTTCCTTTTCAAATTAAATTTTTTTTACGTAGTAAGCGTTTGTCGTCTAATCATATCAGTTAATTTTTTTTATAATACTTATCTTCATTTTCTATGTAAATTATTTGGTTTGTTTGTATAGACACCAAAATCGTTCACATTCTTTCTTCACCTATCATTTCTATTTTTTTTGCATATCTTTTAGAGTAGAAGCATAAAGCCACACGTTATGGGCTGATTATAACTTACTTTGATTGCTGTTATTGACATTACTTTGAATGTTTAAATAAATTACATATTTACAAATTGCCAATTGAGAAAAGTAATGATTTGAAATATCTTAACTTATTAATTCAAAAACCAAAATTCATTTAAAAATTAAGAACTTTATCCCTTTGCCTTCATCTGCACTCCCCGGGGGGGGTACCTCGAAATGAGAATGAGATGCTTCCGGCATGGTGGTTGGATCTCGCCATCCTGGAGGGAACACTAATAGGTGGGGGGTCTGACTCCTCCCAACGATGACGGGATGTACTTCCTTCGGGAAGGGTTGTACCGTGGCCGATGATGGCCCTTAGGACTCAACACCACAGTTCCCGCCAATTGCTGTTGCGACGGTCCGGTCATTCAGTTTTATGGTTTAAATCCGTGTGCCTTCGGGCGGGTCGGAGAGTTAGATGGTTGACTTGACTTTGCCTTCATCTGCAAAAAAATCCACTCTTTCCATTAGAGCAACATAATTAAGCTATTGTCAAATAGGATTTACAATATTTTGAAGAAAGTACGAATAGCATACTTGTTATTTTCTTATTAAATCTTGCACCTGTAAATCAATTCACACATAACAATCATAAATGAAGAGGTTGCCTTCTTACAGGATGTAAATTGTGCCAAATTCAATAATAATTTTAATCTACCTTCAATTAGTGCATTTTCGCTAAAACATTTTATGTATCTTAATATAAAAATATTCCTTTTTGGTATAATGGAGTTCAATGATTAGTACAAATATTTTATTTTTTAAGCAGAATAAAGTAAATTTTTTCTAAACATTTTACGATATCATATTTTTGAAATTTTATAATATGCGACGCATTGTGTAACTTAGAATTTATGCTCATAATATTAAAAAATATGCACATAGAATGATATTTAAACAAGATTTAATACTTTAGTTACACATCAAAATAACTAAATATATTTTCAACTATTCAAATTTCGCAAAGGTTTATTTTAAATTTATTTTTCATTCAAATTTTCCTTTTAATATGGAGTGCCGCGGTGGGCTGGTGGTAAAGTCTCGATTTCAGGACCGGAAGGGTCCAAGCTCGACACACGATTCTACCTAAGAGCCGCCTTGTAAGCGGATCTAGTGCACTTTAAATCCTGTTTGTGTGGTGTGGAATCTTGAAGAGAGTGGTACCATCTCATTCATTTGACCATGGTTCAAAATTACATCCCGAAATATCTCTTATACTGCTTTAAAATTGAACGGTAATATATAGCAAAACTTTCTTTTAGAATAGAAGACAGAAGCTGTGTGTTGAGATAAAAAATAAAGAATAGGAAGCAATAACTTTTCACATAAAAGTTTTTTGAGAACTCTTTGGTTCCACATCATCTCTTTGTAACATTTGTAAAAAAATTTGAATTTTACATTTGTGACTTTTACATCTTTCATAATAATCATACCTTTAGAATAGTTTTTGTGATGATTTCATTTGCAGAGTTATTTGATTTTAAAATCAGATAACTACTTTTTAAAGTGTCTTGAATATTATGCATGATATTTTAGAAAATCATATAAATTAGTAATGCATTTATTACATAATTTATTAAATCATTAATACTAAATCTTTTCCTTTCTTTATAAGATTGAAGTTTTATCTTATATTTTATAAAATTTCGAAATAGAAAATATGTATGTTAAGAAGATTTATTAATTCTTCAAACAACTTTTTCCTTCCAGATTAGAGATAGTTCAAAACACTATAGAAAGATTTAAATGTTTACATGAAAGGGTTAAACTGAACAACGTTACGTAATCATTTCTATTATTGCATACTTTGAACAATATTTTTAACATCGTGATTTGCTATTCCGTATATTAATAAAAACTACTTTGTTCGAAAGGAATTTTGATATGGCACAGAAGCAACACTCTGGCAATAACGGCTCATTAAAACCGTGTTTAACATAAAAGTGATTATCCCAGTATTGCTTTTGCTTAAGGCAAGATTTCAAGAAAATTTTATACTGGGAAAGTCCTTATATATATATATATATATATTTATATTTAAATGCAGATTTATAACAAAGATATGAGTGTGAATACATCACTACACATTAAATATGGATTGAAACATTGAAAGTAGCGGATAATTGTTTGAAAATAAGGATAAAGTTGTATAAGAACGTGATATTTTCACTGTTTTAAGTATAAAAATTATTTGATTTACCGAAAGACTTGTTTATGAATTAAATGTATGTTGCAACATGTTATAATATTTGAGGTTATTTTATTAACTTGAAAATATTTAATTTTCAAGTGGCGATGCAAACAATTTCATTTGCATTTTTTTCCTTTTTCAATTATGATTTGCTAACCGTCTTTGTCGCTCGTTTGTTTTGTTATTAATGATTGGCAAAAGTTTCAATTAAATATGTCGTGTAATTTCATCATAATAACAAGTCTGCAAAGTATATTTAAATTTCCTGTTGTAATAGACATAACACATTATTTTGGAAAACTTACAAAGTTCTACTTATTGAGTTTGTATGGGCATAATTTTCTATCTATATTTTTATACAGGCAGTTTTCTTACAGAAAAAGATGCAGTGCTTAAAAATTGATAAATTTTAAACAATTTCCCTATTGATTAGTTCAAAGCTTAAATGAAAGAATATCTAAAATTTTATTAAATGCGTATCTTGTATTGAAATCGTCTCATCTTGATAAAAATTTATTAACTTTTCATATTTTGATAATCAACAACGGAAAATGATTCAAAAAGAAATATTAGTAGCAAAATATGGAATAAGATTAACTTGCTTTTATAAATAATTGAACGGGCGAGGATCTGAGCATCCCTGGTTCCAACAACTCTCCATCACTCCTTCAACAGAAAGTGTAATGTTGCAAATTATGCTTAAAATATTTTTAAATAAAAGAATTAAATGCATAATTATAAATTGTATGACAAAAAAAACTTTTTTTATAATAAAAAAAGTTTTTTTAAAAAAAATTCTAAAACTTTCTGACCTGCGAAATTTAGTAAATATATATTTTGAGGATTACAATTTGTATTTAATAGCGATTTTTAAATTAGAATTTTAATTGATTAAAAACGAAACGAGATTTTCGAATATTACATCGTAAAAATAATTTTACAGCATCTTAAAATTTTAAAGAATATTTTCCTCAGTTGTCACTTTTTTTTTTCTATTTGTATTTATTTCTGTGATATCTCAAGACCTATAAAATAAAAGTATAGTATAAAAAATAATTCTTTTATTCTTTATTCTTTATTTTTTATTTTATTCTTCATTTTAGAAAGAAAAACTTGTTTTCATCTAGATTAGTATTATTTACAAAAATCAAATGACAGTTCAATGACGAAACAGTTCATCGATTAAAACCGAGAATAAGTCACCAAAAAACTATTAATAGGCTGTTAGTTCTAAACAACTACTCCAGGGAAACTCTAAAAACCCACGATATTTATCTGATGTAAACTAACACAGAAGCCCGAATCAAACGGAATTTCTCAAACAATCAGGGACAACACTTAAGCACTCCAAAATCTCCCTCCGAACTCCATCTTCGAAGATCTTTCTTCTTTTCTTCTCTGAAAAAAACACACATTTTGTTTTCATCAGATCTCCGCCTCCGGTTTCTCTTTGGTGAACTTGGTTTCCTAATTACCCAATAGATCTTCAATAACACTTCCCCATCGGTTAAAATCCGTCTGAGGGAGTGTCTGGTAAGTAAACATCTTTGTTTCCGACCTTCTCTAGAGCACAATTGCAAGCAATTTACAGCTTAAGCCGGCTGAAGTGCACTTAGGTTTGAAATTTAATGACAACGGTTGCTGGTGATAGAAGGGTTCTTGATGACTTCTGGAGTCTCTTCATAAAAGAAAAAAGATTTTGCATCTGGATTGTTTCGACGTTCCTCTCCCTTGAAGATATGATGGATCTAACTGAAGCGACTGTAACCTCATCTGGTTCCTTCACCTGGATACAGTAACGATGGCCAGATATAAAGACTCTCCTAGTGAAATGGATCCGCATCTGGAAGTCCGGATCCACTTAACCATGTGAGGGAAAACAAGAGACGTTACATATCTTAATAAAATATTTTCGACATATTACACAAAATTATAATTCATTGTTGAAGAGAAATTCAAATCATTATCGTTGTTATTACTATTGTCTTTATTGTTAATGATAAAATATGAAAAATCGGTTTTTATGAGATTTAAGCACAATAGCCGCCCGAAGGCATTCAAATAAACTTGAATGACAGGATCACCAGGACAACATAAAAATGAATTGTTAACGCTGAAAAAATTGTAAAAGGATTGCTAAAATTCCATTTTCCAGAAAGATGCTCCTGATCTTCATCAAAATCAACATTTTAAATTGATACCTTCAGAATTCTGAGAGCCATGATCCTGATGATTAAACTACTAAGGATAGTCTAATACTACTAAAACAATTAATTTTTATTCATAATTGCGAAATAATAAGCAAAATTTAAATTTTCGATAGCACAAAATTGATTTAAAAATTGCTTAAAGAAGAATGAAATTCGAAACACAAATGCTACTTTGCTCCATTTTTTTTTCACATGTTATCGTTTCACTTTTTAGAAACGTCAGATATAAAAATCGAAGAAACTAATGAGAAATCAATTGTTTTCATCTTTTTTCTCCCTCCACAATCGTATCGGTGGGTTTGTCTCATTGGGAATGGGATAGGAAGATTGCAAAGATAAGAAGGAATTTGATGTCTTTACATTATTCTTTT
>JAPMOR010080293.1:22217-37984 GCA_026543865.1 Argiope aurantia | reverse complement strand
GAATCAACATGTTTTTATTTTTATTTCATTACCTTCCCTCATTTCAATTTTTATCTCCTTATTCCTAAGGGAATAGTATTTTTTGCATAAAAGACAGTTGATTAAAAGCCCTAATTATCATGTTAACAAACCTTTCAATTAGTTTTGTTTCGTCAAACAATTTTAATTACTATTTTCTTCTGGCATGCATTTTATTCCTTTTTCCTGCTTAAAAAAACTTATTGCGTTTTATGAGCTTTGTATTCGAAACTGGAAGGTTGAACAAAAATCGTTGTCTCAATTTTTTTTAGAGTGGTCCTTTTCTTAGGTATTTCACTTCATTAATGTTAATCATACACATTATCTACGCTCATTATAGTTCCCGTAATTAGTTGTTAACTGCTGATTTGCATTCTTCAAGTTTTTGTCCCGGGCTATTGATTAATTGTTGTAGTATAATGAGCTTGTTCGCACTGCCACTTTTTCCGTATCGTTTAGATAATGGGGCATCCTGATCGGAAGCTGATCGTAGATGCTGTTTAGAATTTTGATGGTGTAAATTGCCTAAGAGAACTAAAAAAAGAACATTGCATGTCTTTTTTTTATGTTGTATAGAGTCAGTTAAGTGTTGGAGGATATTTTAGCACATATAATTATGTGCCATTATTTTCCATGGCATGCAGAAATATTCCTTTTGAAATTATATTATTATTTATTGTTGTAATTGTTGTATATCAATAATAAATGATTTTTCTTAGGTAGATATTAATAATATACATTTCTCTACTATTGGCTAGGTTTTAGATAAAATTATTAAGCAAACTGCATTTACCATTTCCCTCATTTGCATATGTTGTTGCTACTTATTGCCCTTTACAAGCCCACTGACTAACTGTTAGCTTCTGAGGTTCCAAGGCATCTGAGAACCCGAGGGCCGAAGTCAAACTTCTATCTCATATGAAGATGACAAACACTTTCGCTTGCACAACCCCTTTTTAAAGGAGAAGGGGACTCTTTTACACATCTCACAGATAGAACACAGAGTAGAGAACAATCATGCCCGAACCAGGACTTGAACTCGGAATGCTCAGATCACGGGATCTATCCCTAGACTAAGTCGCCAGCTGATTTGCATATACAGATATTATGATTGTTATCCTTTCAAACATAGCAATCAAAAAGACAAACATTCAAGAATATGTTCAATTGAATTATTAATTTTTCATTATTTGAAACAGCTTATGAAATGTAAAATGAAAGCCGTCTGAAAAAATTTATAGATTAAATCTTGGATATATAGTACAGGTGGCAATAATTATAAAATTGGTTATACTCTAAGCAGAGTATATATACGCGCTTTCCTAATATAAAACGAAGTTTAGAATTAGAGAGCCCATATATTTTGGATTAGGAGAGCAAAATCATGAATCAAATTTCTACAAGCATAGAGAAATTGATTCCCTTCCTCCTTTAAAAATTATATTAAGAGTTATTATCAACTTTCAAACATTCAAAAGTTCAGTTGAATAAAATATCAGCTAATTAAAATTCTTCGAAATTTTGATTATTTTATTCTATATTTTTATTATAACTGAACATTATAACTGAAAAATAATTTTAATAGATTTAAAATTTAAAAAAATGTTTCTCAATAATCTTAGTTGTTATTAAATTCTATTATCTTTATAAATCCATAATTTCTTATTTTCTTGTATAAATCTTGTAAATTCTTAATAATCTTTTAAATTTAATTCTGTATGTACAATGATATTTTTTTTTAATTTTAATAAATTAAAAATATAATTTTTATGATTTGCAGAAACATTTTGAATTGTTGCAAATAAAATTGAATATCGTTTTTGTTTCGTCAAATATTTTAATTACCTTATTTTTTCCATTACTCAAGCCTTGATTAAAACTTTTGTAATGATACAATATTAAATACTGTAATTCGAAAATAATTTTTCTCTTAATACCAGTTTAATATTAGGCACTTTTAAAAATATACATTTATCTAAAAAGTATTCAATTATTTTTACTTAATTTGATAAGTACTCTTTAACTAAATATTTATTATTAGAACCTCCGACTTCAAACTGAATCTCTTTCTGAGGTTATAAAATACATTTGCAATATTTCCTAATTACACAAAATGTGATTTCCTTTTTAATTTCCAATTATTATAATTATGTTTCTTATTTTATAACCATTTTAATTAAAATAAAAATATCTTTACTCTTTACAAAATTGAATATTCGAAAAATTCTGACATTGAGCTCTTTAAAATTAACATTTTTATAAACATTTTTCTTGACACAACTTTTGGAAAATTAATTTATTTTTATATAATTACGTTTTTCCTTTCAAAGCCTCATATTATTCTTTCATGCAATATGCACGATGAGCTAATTATTTCTAAAATTTCCTCTTTTTTTAATTATGTTTATCGTTATTTGTTAATCTGTTGTTTGGTCATCGTTGCGCATTAATTTAATTCCAAACACTTCATTTTAAAACGATTTATTTTGAAAGCAGAATTTGAATTCGAAAAACCTAATTCATTTTCGCATAAATTTCAACTTTTATTCAATTCGCATTTTTCAATCTTAAATAAGAAAAGTGAAAAGAAAAATTGCTCATTCAATATTAATATTTTAACATCCATGGAAACAAATGTTCTGGGAAATCACACTTGCCGCCAAAAGCATCTACTCTGCCATTAAAATAATAACCATTGACATTAACTATAGCATTATATATTTGCATTATATATTTCGCTTTCTAGGTTATTTTGATATACAACAGACCAAACAACATCCGTTATCTCTATAGCTTTGGATATTATCATTTTTTTTTCATATTTCATCCAATACCTTCGTAACATGAGGCATTTGGATGATGAACCTGTTTGCAACATTAATATTTGCATTCAAGGATACATATTTGTACCCAGTATTAAAGTAATCATATTATTACTCATTTTGAAATATAATGAATAGTGTTGAAATCAATTAATCTTGATTATATATCAACATATGTACAATTTTTTTTTGAAAATTAAATAGGCTGGTGTGGCCTCGTGGTAAGTTCTCGGTTTCAAAACCGGAGGCTTTCAGGATCGAGACCCACTTCCTTCGAAGAACCTCCGTGTAATGAACATCAAGTCCTTCATGTTAAGGTGTGGAAGCTTGGAGAGGGGGATTCGAAATCCTGTGTCGTCCTTGTCATCTGAACATGGTTCAAGTTACGAGATCCATCCAAAAAATAGCCCCAATGTTGCTTTAAAACAGGATGCTAATGTAATTAAACTTGAAGATAAATTATTTTTTTGTTATAAAAAACCTTCTCTCTGTTAAGACAAAGCTGAGGCTAGTATTCCTATAATATTCAACTATGTACCACTTAGAAAACATCTTTATTTTAAAATATCATGAAATCATGCTTATGTTTGAGGTTAACCTTTTTGCTATCTCGATATATAACTGTTTTATTAGTCATTTTGAATCAAAAGTTGTATAAAACGACTTACTTTTGATGGTTCCTTGATGAAGTAATATAAAAGATTACCTTTGAAAAAAATAGTTTCTTAAGTTCTACATTTAGGGCGCTACAGTATGTAGACGGAGTTACACGCTGAAGTAATTACAAAAACAACTATAAAAAGCATGCTGAAATTTAGAAATATTTATAAATGTTTCAGTCTCACATAATATTTGAAGATTTAGCTTAATAAAGGTGGCAACCTTGAACTATCTTTAATTAAAAAATAGCATCATAATTGGAGTATCCATACTAAGGTAAGAAATTTTTTATTCAATCGAACTCCAGTTGCTTATATCTTGTCAATTAAATATAACAGCTTTTAATAATAACTATGAATGATTAAAAAATTATATAGAGTCTAAAATCAGTGAATTAGATGAATATGGAACTAATTTGAGGCTTTGTCTTGAGATCTCCACATCACTGATAGATAGTTTCATAGATAAAACATTTGCTTGATTCTTATGTATGATATGTGTTGGGAAAAATATGATATATGCCTATTTCAAATTGTCATACTTTGGAGTATTAAAATATTTATAAACCTACATAGCATTAAAATTGCACGTTTCATTGGGCTAGAATATTAATTTTTGATGGAACGAGGGCATAATTTGATTATTTAAAATCTTAACACCAAATCAGAAACTTATTAGATTAGTTTAAGTAGAAAAATCCTAAATATTAATAAAAGGAGAAGAAACTAGTTATTTTTATTGGTTTTACTAGCCTTTATGAAATTTACTTTATTCTTCAGTCTATGATGAAAATATAGGCAGGCATCTCAAAATCTGGCATATTGTGAAGCTAGTTCTACTCATTTGGGAACTTATTTCTACAGTTTAGTTCGATTTGAAACTCTTAAGCAGAACTTTAATTCGTTGACTTCCAGATTTTATTAGGATTAAAAAAGAGGAAAAAAAACCCACAAAAATAGTTTTCTTCCTGATTTTTCTATTGATGACTTTACGATTGATGGCAAATTCAATTCATTTCCAAGTGAGAAAAATTTCAGACAATTTCTCGCCAAAAATATTAAAGATAAAAAAATAATAATAATAAAGTAGAAATCCTACGCACCCCAATATAATCCTCATCCTCCTTCAAAGATTCTGTGTAAACTTCACTTTTCGTGGCGTTTTATAAGGGCAATATATTACAGCGCCCAGAGGGCGTAAATCTTTGTACCGCATGCGCCAGGAAATGAATTGAGTTCCTTCAGAACAAAGCTGCCAGCAGAAGAAGAGGAGAAAAGTTTCTTTTTTTGAAGTGAAGTGATCGGAGTGCTGTGGGGGACATTGACAGAGACGAAGAAAGGGTCCTCCAAGTCACGATTGTTTAATGATTTATGTTTGTGACTGAATGGCAAGGACAGAGAAATATGTTTTAAATTTGGGTTCGAATGGTCTGTAGTAGAAAGAGTGGAATGGATTTGATCTTAAGAGAGTGGGGATCAATAGATACTTCAGTAAAAAGGTCAAATATTCGAAAAGGTATATATGACATCTCGGATATATTGGTTTTATTCCCATTTCTATTTAATATTGGGTGCTTTAGTTAAAGATCAAATATAGATTGTTAAGCCTTTGAAGTCTTAGCAATAATTGGAGGCATATTATTTGTAAATGTTTTACGAGTAATGTAGAAATGAATATAAGAATTAATTTCCTTGCCAACGGGCTGGTATAACTATGATAATGATTCTCATTCTACTTGGTTAAGCATTCATGATAACAACAGATTAGAATATTTTTTGTCAATGATACATCACATCAGTCATGTAGAGTCTGATGTAGGAATAAAATCCTGTAGCAATATCTGGTGATAGGTTAGCAATTTTCAGGGACACCATGTTTGTCTCTCTTGCATGAAAACCTAAAACATGCTCATTTGCCAGCCTGACTACAAGAAATGTCCCTTGCTAAAGTGCATTATGTTTTACCATTCATGGTAAGTTCTAACTGAAAACCTGATCTGTAGCCAAATTCAACAATTTAAAATTCTTTAAAAGTAAATAATTAACTTTCGGGATAAATTTCATTATCTTAAGAGGTCAGTAAATTATTACGGTGTTACTTGAACTTAAACTCTGATGTCCAAGAGCCCATCAACGTCTGAATATTTCTGATTAAGTACAGATAGTACATGCAAAGAGAAGAGCATGTAACGTTTTCCCTCTGATTCGCACTTTTCTTTTTTCTTATGACTCAGTCTGCTCGGCTGTTTGACTAAATTAATACATCACTATGACATCAAAGTTTCAGAAAGAAATTGCGTAGGAAGAAATAATTGTTCTTTATGTTTGTCCTTAGGATAATGTGAAGCATCGTCACTTGCCGCAAATTCATTTTCAATAGGAGTAAATCACACAGATGAGGCAAATAATTCATATACTTAAATTTTCATATATATTACTTACATTAATGCATTCAAAATATATGGGGTTTCTAGCAAATAAGAATCGATGCCTTTTTCATTAGATGATAATGACAGCAAAATTATTAAAAATTATTATTAAATAAAAATTTCAATTTTTTTTTATAATTCCTGATATATTTAAAAGAATAGTTCCTTTTTTAATTTTTTGCAATGAATCATATAGTATTGCCAGAATCTATATTATTATTTTTCTGCAATGTTAGTATCATTGCTGAAAAGAAAGATTTGGTAATATTCTTAATAATTACTAAATGGAGCCATGTTCATAAACTGTAAACTTGCCAGCAAACTAAAAAAAAAAAACATTCGGTGACTCTGGGAAAACACGAATCTTCTCCAAAATGCTGATAATATCCCTATTAGAAATCTAAATTTTATAAATTTTTCAATAAAATTCTATACTTTGCCTATAAAAAGCAAAACGCTCATGCCAGGATCAGTTCTCTCTTTGGAGTGCTGATCACGGAGCGAGCTTTCTAATTATGTACTCTGAGTTCTTTAAATGTTTCTAATTTACGATTTTCTGCCTGTTAGGCTCTGAATTTTCACAAATTCAGTTTTTTTTCAAATATGCATTGCGTGGGTGTTTTTCTTCTTATATGTCATGTTTTTCGTGGATTCAAATATCATTTTCCATTATCCAGTGTGTCAAACTTTTTTCAACGTACACCTACCATAATGAATTTTGTATTTCTGACCCGCCATGAATGGAAATTGTATTCCCATGCCAACTCAACCTACTCAAAGTAAGGTTTAAGGTCGCAAATGAATCTGTAAGGGGAGTAAGAACCCAATAGCCTGTGCGCCGAGCCCCATGAGGCAAGGAGAAAAAATAATCTTTTACGGATCGAAGAATGGCTAAGGGCACGCAGGGGCAGCACCAGGCCTATCGCCATTCCTCCCTTTCAGGTTTATTGAGTTATTAATGTATTTCAAGTTTTGCCTGAACGTTTCAGTAATTATTTCCTTTTATATATAATATACATACATAGATATTCAACCCACATCAGTAGGGGAAAAAAGGTTTTCACTTATACATTTTCTCAATCCATCAAAGTTGGGGAAAAAATGAGTTCGTATTTCTGCAATATAAGATTAGGCCAAGAACAAAGAAACGCCTCTCGATCGTGTGGTTTAACAGCTCCGGGACAATACACAATCTTCCACAGCCAGAGATGTTAGCAAACGCTTAATAGAGCTTCGACTAATTTTTAACTTAAGTTTACGTTTGTATTTATTTCGTCTGTATATTTTTTACTCCAAACATTGTACTCCTAATCCTTTAAATTCCAGTAGGAAATGGGCCAGAAGAAGAAGGGATCTAATTTTTAGAATGCCAGGAAGAAGATTATTTCCACGAATTATCTTTTAATTTCACATTTTTATCTTTTCATGTATTATTATAGCCTCTAATTTTCCTTCACATTTCATTTCATTCCACCCTCTTTCGATTTAAATATATATTTTAAAAAATTGTTAAGCTAAGTCTATTTCCTTCTTCTTTTTTTTTTCTTCCTTTTTTTGAGATTCCTGCCAAGACGGGATAATGGAAATACACCGAAAGAATTAAAGGTTCACTATTTTAGATAACAGTAGCATATTAATAATATAGAATATATCAATCCCCCCCAGGCATATCAGTGGTGGAAATAAACCTACAATGAATGGGGATTATTTTTTTAATATTGATAACAATAGTTAGGATTTTGAGATTATTCTATTTATCACAAAAATAGTTACGCAATCCGTCTAAAACTCAGGGAAAATACTCTTAAGTAATTTTAAAAAATGAAGTTTTTTGAAGAAATACATCATGGTGAATTCATGGTAAATTCCATTTACAATACACGAAGGAAACAGAGTTTAAATATATGCATTTTTCTATCTCAAAATTCCTCTATTCGTTCCATTCTATCATTTTCGTTTTCAAATTAAGTTTTGTTAGTATTTCTTTTTCTAAAATAGTTATTTGCAAATGGTTTTTCAGTTGATCCTATCCAGAACTGTAAACCTGTTCGAAGTAAAATGAATGTGCGTGCATTGTTTCTCATTTCAATAGCTGCTTCAAAAACTCTGAGCGCGAACAACTCAAATTTGAAAATAAATAAATAAATAAATAATTTAATTATATTTCGTAGGAAGACATCTATTTAGTTTAAAATATATTCTTTACATGGAGGAAAAAAATCATTTTGAATTTATTATGTGTTTTAAAATCTTATCCATGGATGTATTTTTTCTAAAAAAAAAAACAAATAGATAAAAGCAAAGAAGAAAAAAAAATAAAAAAAGAAATGCATTATAAATATAAGTAGAAGGAATGAGAAAAAAAATTAAGTCTATCGTTCCAAGATTTTGATTTAATCGCGCCAAATCATTTTTCTTCTCTTTCCAAGATTTAAAAAAAAAATCTAAAATACCTCTAGTGAAGCAGAAGGTGGATGGGGCGGGGGAACCAAAATGCTTTGCTCGTCAAAGAGAAAAATGAATAATATGAAAATAATAATAATACGAAAATAAAAAACGGCAGCCGAGCATAGAAATCTAGTGCATAAAAAAAGAATCCCTCATATCCTAACTTGGAAGTCAGTGCCTTCTTTTGAGGAAGTTGGCACAAAATCGATCCGCCTGATATATTGAGTTATGTAACAGCAAAGAATTTGGAGGCCATAGTACCTATTTACCCGTGCCAGGGTGGTTGAATCCTGGAGCCGGAACGATACACTGGGACTTCTATCTACGCTTACAAAAAGGAAAATTTTTCTAACCAAATTACTTCGGATTCTGAATTGTGGTTCAGCTACATTCTTTTTCTTAAAGGTATACAGATTATGCATTCTTTTCCACTTATTATATTCACAATATTTTACTTTAAATTCAATTAAGTTAACTTCAGAAACCTGTCCATTTTGCATATTATTGATATTTTTAAAGTTAGTTGAATAGTTAAGACTGATTAAATACAAGTGGATATTGTTAAAGAATGATTAAGTGCAAGTGGATATTGTTAAGAAAAACATTCTGCTAGGTGATAATCTAAGGTTGGAATAAATATTTATAAACAGTTTTTATACTTATTTTTACGTATAATAAATTCGGCGGCTTTTTTAATCTATATCTATATCTATCTATACTTATAATAAAGCTCAATGTGTGTGTGTGTGTGTGTGTGTTGGCGCTCTACAGGCCAGACCATTCAACCTACAGCTACCAAATTTGGCACGTGCATACCTTGGAGGCCGAGAATGTGCACCTGGGGGTTATTTTTTGAATTTTTAATAGAATTTTATTTATTGAAAAATTAAGAGAAATTTTGACGTGTTTCTGCTATAACTTCCGAAAATATTACCACACAAAAAAGATTTTTACATGAAGTTAAAGATCAAAAATTTATCTTTTAAATGATACTAAGGTTTTAATCTTAAAATTAAATTTCTATTTTTAATGAATTTTTAAATAAATATTTTAACTGTTTTTCAATAATTTTTTTTCGTAAAAATTAAAAATTAAAATTAAGCACGTTTCGATTCATGGGAAAAAATTAGCTTTTTTCAAAGTGTTGCCATCACATTGATTAAAGCTCCAATTAAAAATAGATTAAATCTTTTTGGAAATGAAATGTGCAAAAATATAATTTTCGGCACGTGTCTGTAGGAAATGAAACAAATATGAAATATTATTTTTTCTAAAAAATAAATTCAAGAAAAATTGTTTTATTATTTTTTACACTCTCTTTACAGGGTGTTTATTTAGTCCCGGACCCATTTTGATGTTTAATGACTCATAAAATAATGAAGATATAAACAAACTTATGGCATTTATTGATGGAATAACTCATATATTTTCCTTTTCAGGTTTGAATATTTTTACTTTTATAAATATCGTCTGCGCGTGTGGTTCAGATAATTTCATTTTCCAGTCTAAATATCTGTACTTTTCTAAATATCGTCTGCTTATTCATTGCATTTTTCTCTCTTTTGTTTTTGGCAACTATTTAAATGTTATGTTTACTTTTGATGTGTTTGTTCTATGTAGTACTTTTGTATGGGATGTTTTATTCGAGCGCATATTAAGTAGAATGCATACGCCACAAGAGAAAGCACAGATTTTATGGTGGTCATAATTTCCAATCAACTAAATCACTGACTTTTAAGAGTTAATTTCCAATTACTTAAACTGACTAATTTATGAAAATTTGAATATCACTATTCAATAAAAAAAGGATAATTTTAGATTTTCCATCGATCGTTTCAAAGAAAATACGCCAATCAGCGCGCGCAGGTTTCTCAAGATTAATTGGACTAAGATTATGAAAATGTTGAGTTTTTCTAAATTTTTAACATTTAAAACTTCATAAATAAGTCTTAGTGGATCGTGGGAAATAGAAACATTCATTCATTTATTTAAAATTTGGTGTGTCCAGAATATTTCTCAGAATATGATACCTTACCGCATTAAATTTAGACTTCATAATTTTTGAAATATATTTATACGCCGGTACAAAATATTATTATTGATTTCCTTTCAATCCTTTTGAAAGCAAAACTAACAACTGAATTTTATGCTGAATCTGAGAAGTTTTTGTTGAATTATTCTTTGAGATATTACATAAATTACGAAAAATATTTTGCTGTTCACATAAGACTTAAATACCGAGCGATTCTGTTTGCAATACTCATATTCAATAATAATAATAATGAATAAATAACAATAAAGATGATAAATAAAATAAAACGCTTGGTTTTATTAAAAAATATCTTTATATTAATTGCAATTTCATCATTTCCACTTTAAATAAATTAAACTTGAAGTTTTACCGGAAATGACAACAAATTAGCAAAATATATATAGTAAATTGAACGAAACGATCTAAACAACAGTATAAGTTTGGTATGACTATCAAAATTTGAAGATTAAAAATGTTTTGTTTGAGAATCCTTTAAGAGACCAGTTACTTAAAATATTTAATTGAAAATTGTAGCGTACTGTAATACTGGCGAACCGGCTGGTCGCCAAAGGCGGCTAGTATTCAATAAATATTAAAAACGTTTAAGCATGACGTGGCTGATTAATCAAAGATCATTTAATCCAATTCAAATTCTTACAGTGTACGAGCGTATCTAGTAATTGCAAGCAATGAAGCTTACTTTAGAGGCGAAAGCACACTGGTAAATGTTTAGACATAAATTATAAAGCGACAATTCAAAGGTCCATCTAGGTATTCAATGTGCAAAAAGATAGCATTCCCCTTATTATCTATTATGTTACTTTTACCTTTCATAAAAAGTTAACTTCAGGGGGGGGGGAAATGTTCTCAATTTCCGTGGAAGTGCAGTGGTGCAAACACTGGAATAAGTGGCAAAAGAAGATAATAAATTTATTTGTATTTATTGTTTCATAATAAAATAAGTTATGTAACTTATTGAATGTTGTAATAAAGATACTTTTATTCTAGGTCCGTTTTAGATCCAAAACTTCGTTGTCCTTTCTTTTTTTGAATAAAAACAATACTTTTTGCTGAAAATTTAAATATGCAGACAAACACAAAGCATTTTATTCACTAAATATAAAAAAATAAAAACTTTTTTATCCTTTTGTTTGATATGTTTAAGTTAAAGGGTACCATAAAAATAATCTTCTTCTTCTATTTTTTGCGATTATTAGGGAAGTATAGACATTTAAAGGGTCATTTAAGGCACTCTTCCGTGATTAAAATTTAGAATATTAAAACTGTTGATTCTGTGGGAGGATATACTGATTTTTACTTTCTCGTATACGTAGTATAGAGAAAGTAAAATAATTGTTAAAAAAAACATTAAAAAAATGTCCGTCTGTTTGTGACAAAGATAACTAAAAACACGCTTTCAGCTAGACGGTTGAAATTTGGTATATGCTCTTTACACCAAATTTTAAGATTTCTTTCAAATTTTGAGTAAAATGTGTTCAGAGGAAGTTTGCCTGTCCGGCTGTCCGAATACAAGTTAACACTATAAATACAAAACGAAGAGAGTAGATAGATAAAATTAGGTGTACAGATTTAACATCTATAGTATAGACACCTGCAAAATTTTGAACCAAATCCATCTACGGATTGACTGCATTGTTAGAAACATGTAAACCAGATAGCTAACAAATGCAATGGTTTAAATATAACAAATTTGGTATGGGATTTTGTAACTACAAATTCAGTTTTGTGTCAAATGGTTGATAAATGTTTGAAATGAGAAAAACTTTTTTAAAACGCAAATGCATTTCTTTGCTACTAATAACAACATGCCGAGATCAATCGCCAAATAACTCTCTAAGGATTACACGATAGATTCAATAAAATGTAAAATTACGCCAAAAGTTAAACTTTTGTAACTATTGTACGCCAGTGCCATGTAAAACGTTTTCTGGCATGACGGTTTCATTAGAGATTATGCGAGAAAGTTTTTTGGAAAGTAACCAAACCGGTTCACCATAATGACAATATTATGTTGATCATAACAATAGATAATAGAAATTATTTCAGAGTACATGGCATTAAGCAGATTTTAATTGTAGGTATGTTGCATTAGCGAAAAATAATCAGTAGCTCTAAGTGGTAATAAGCTATGATATATTTTACAGAAGTTAATTTCGAGTCCTTTATATTTTTTTCCGTTTAATTCTTTAATTTGAAAAACGAGTAAAAGTTGTAGTGAAAAATTTTTGAATGCACATTTTAAGTAAGGTATGATAAGTTTACGTGCGTATCATATCCTACTTATTTAATATTACAGTGAATCTTAAAAATTTATTTTAATTAATTAATTTTTATTTAATCACTTCTTAGAAATTTATTTTAATTAACTTCCTTATTGCCTTTAAATCTCTATGCGAAGTTATTGTGTCGATACTTGCTTAAAGCATTTGGAATTGTGTATCTCCCATAAAAGTCATTGAAAATAGATATTGATTCTGAACAATCTTGCCAAATAATGAGTTATGCTTTGGCATAAAATGTATCCAATATTCTTTGACAGAAAAAGTATTTTTAATTAATGTTTATAGTTATGAAAGTTGATTTTCAAAGAGTCTTAAATTTTATATTAAAGTATCATTCCTCAGTTCTCCATTAGTATATTTCCTTTTTCTTAATAGTAAAAATATTCCTTCAGGATAAATTTAAGTGCCAGTCATAATATTCTTGCTGATACTGAAAGGTGAAATCGTGAAGGAATCTACTAAAGGACTGTGAAACTTTGAGTGAAATATTTCAGAATTATCAGTTTCAAATCAATTATTCACATTTATTTATAATCTTTATTTTTGATATTTATTTAGGAAATAACGTTCCCTGTTTGGCGAAATATTTGGCGGATTCAACTGAAAGTAATGAAGCCAGCCATATTACTTATACAGACTATGATAGGAATATGTAGATGAATTCCAAAAAAAAGTGATAAAAGGCTTAACAAATATGAATAAGAATTTGTTTCTATCCGAACAAAAATGGGCTCATAATTGCAAAGAATGCAAAATAAATGGATTATATAAAATTAGTTCGAAAGATAAATAATGCTCATACAGAAATGAATGTTATTCAGAATGTAAATCAAAGAAACTGGTCTCTTAATAATAAATATTGGAATCTGCTACCCATGCATCACAAAATTGGATTTTTAACCATTTCCATATCTTTCCACAAACTGAATCCTCAACATAACTAGCACAACATTGTATCATCTTTCCCCAACTAATGCATATATTAGCAACATCCCGGAACTCAGCAGTCCGTCATCACGGAAAACTGCGACAGACTCCACAATTAGCAGTAAATACCGAAGCTGCTGTCCATTACCCTGGTGCTACGTTTAACTGCAATTCAATTTTACAGTTCCTCACTTCGGAACGGACGTGCAGTCATTAGCGTGGCAAACCCTTTTCCTGCAGTTATCCCTCAACTAATTATGGCTTCGGACACACCAGCAGATGGATTTATATCCATATAGTGGAGATGCAACTATGCTCGCTCTGGAAACTGTATTCAAGTGTTTGCAGATTGGATGGAAGCTGATGATGCGAATGCACGTTTCTTCGTATTTTCAGGCATGAGATTTGGTAACTGTCCAGAGATGGCATATCCGATGTAAACTGCAGACAAATTAATGACGAGATCCGCTTTATTTCTATCTCTACTACTAATAAAGGAAAATGTGAGTGTTTGTGCACTCTATGCAGTCTCTTGTATTATCTCTCCCTACTCTTTGAATTATGACTTCTGTATTTGGAGCAAATATAAGTATTTTGAAGTGCAGAAATGTGAGACTAAATCGATTGATTAGAAATGTTAATTAATTAAAAATTAAGCGTCGTTTCAATGGTTTTTATGATAACGTCCAAAAGCATTATCGTATAGAAATGTTTTTGGCATTATTTCAAACAATAAAAAATTGTGTTTTTCCCCCTCGATACCAAATTACTTCATGATTCATAAAAAACATATTTTTGAGTACACTTTTTTTTTTTACATTTTATACTTTACTAGCCGCTTTTGGCGACCAGCCAGTTCACCAATCTTAATGTTCGTTTAAATTTTAATAATTAAATATTTTACTCAATTCCAACTTTAATAGATTCTTCATCAAAATATTTTAAAACTTCAAATTTTGAGAGTCATATAATTCACTCATAATATTAAAAAGGCCTTCAGTCATAACGTAATATGTATCTCTCTAATTTTCTGTTACCTCTCGTAGAATTTATGCTTTAAATTAAAGTGGAAAGAATTAATCTGCAATTAATATATTAATTCTTTATACTGGAATGGAAGATTTTTTTGGCGGGAAAGACAGTTTTTAATTAATAATTAAAATTCCAATTAACAATTCAAAAAAGGGACCCCAGGTGCACATTCCCGACCTCTAAGATATACATGTACCAAATTTGGTAGCTGTAGGTCAAATGACCTGGCCTGTAGCGCGCCAACACACACACACACATTGAGCTTTATTTATAAGTATAGATAACAATATTTTGCATTGTTTCGTCAAATATTCAATCAAATGACTTTCCTCCATTTGTAAAACAAAGAAAGAAAAGATAGCGCTTATCATTTACTCTGTTTACATGCAAAATAGAATAGCAAAGATATAGTACCGTAATAAGCCACGTGTAATTAGAAGAAACTGGACACCATTAGGAATGTTTATTTAAAAGTTAATTACAACAACGAAAATAATGTGTTACTCCTATAACTGGAGTAGTTATTATTTAACTTTCATAATATAATCGTCTATTGAAATGCCTTAAAGGAAGCAGGTTTGTTAAAATCAGAAGATTGATTATCCAAGCTAATTACTTAGTACCTACGGATTTCCCTATAATAGAAACCAAAACTTTTTAAAAAATTAAATTCGGTATGAAATTTTATTCAAAAATTTGCAGTAGTTTTGAAATATTACTAATTTTGTTTGCTTAGAATTCTACCTGAAAAAGAGTCAACTCAATAAGGAATGTATATTAAATATACGTATTGTTAAAGATACAAATACAATAATTTTGTTTTACTGCAGTGAGACTCCAAAAAATTAACCAATCATGATTCAGTTTGATCATTAATATAAACTTTCATTTTCAAACTTCAACTAATATGCAAATTTCTATTAAATAGTTAAGCTTTTATGATTTTCGGAAACATTTTAGATCCACCTCTCTATGGTTGATCTCACCTCAGACATTTTAATTACAAATAGAATTTTCTTTTTTTTTTACGAATGGTGCGTTGGTTGCAACGTTTCTGAGGAAAATTTCACTTCATTGATAAAAAATTATAGTCAATT
>JAPMOR010080293.1:7397-22117 GCA_026543865.1 Argiope aurantia | reverse complement strand
ATATATATATATATATATATATATATATATATATTATGAGAACATATGCAGTTATGATACGACAATGATTAAAACATCAAAAATACATTATAAAGTTGAATGCATTGAGTTTTAAAAACTTTTAAAAGCATATTTGGAATTTAAAAGTTCTAAACCTTCTTCTCAAGTGTTTTAATTCCTTTTAATTTCTGCACCACGTTACTTAATTGCAACGATGCATTAAAAGATGAATAAATTATTTCCATCAACAGAAGCAGTTTTCCCCGCAGCAATATTTCGAGAAGAAACATGTTTCTTTCAAGTATATAATGCAATGTAATTAGTTATCTCTATCCTTGTCAGCTCCAGCTTCCGAATAAATCAATTTATGTGAAAAACACGCATGAAAGAGCCTTTACTTCTGCGGCATATATGAAATATTTTCCTTATAATATCGTTTAATCATAATAATATATTGAAAAGACTGATAAATCGACCTGTTTTTCAACGAAATCTGCATTCAATGGAAATATATTGTCATTGAAAAAGACACTTCCTACAAGTATTTAATGAAAGGCTTTTCATTAAGACGATCCCAAATTACTCTACTAATCGGCGTAAAGTTGTTTGTCTGAACAAAACGTTTTAAAGAATAGTTAACTCATTTTTTAATCAGACTAAAGAACTTACACTGTATAAACAACGCCATACAATAGATATTACAGATTACTTGAGTTGTATTCAATTACCTTGATCCCAAAATAACTACAACACCATAGATAACTAGTTCAGAAGGACACTGTATCCTTCATATCCTCAATTTCATCAAATCTTGCTATTTAAAATGGTGTAAAGATTGGAGGAAACTATCCAAAGTCGCGAGTTCAGAACCAAGAGGCCTGCAATTAGGCACGTTTTCAAACGCTGGAGCTTAAATTAAAAATAATTGGAGAGAAACCGGAAGTGGAAAGGTGGGGTGGAGTGGTGTGTGTCTGCCTTCTCCTAATTATCTGTTCCACTGCAATATGTATTCCTTACGTTTCCAACGAGAAAGGAGAAGTTATTCTGCTTCATACTACTCGTGGAATTCGTTAGAATAACAGAAATACGCATCTAACAAATCATAATACAGATCCAGTGCATGCCAAGGCCTGCATCCAGATGTAATTAAATTGAAAAATTGGATAAGGTTAGTTGATTCGAAATAAACTGGTTTAGATTGTTAAAAGTCTGGAAATATTCCATCTCTATGTGTGTTAAGGATGATATACTGCTGAAACATTAGTATATAATTGTGAAATTTTAAAAGAGTTGAAGTTTTGAAAAGTCGAATAAAATTTGTAAAATTCACTAAAATTTTAATTTTTTTTTCTTGTACCCTTTAATTATTTTTATTTTATCTTTAAAATATTTGAAAGAATTCCTTCTTAATAATCATATAAAATTGTCAGAATCTGTTTATAGATAGTGAGAAATTCATCTGAAATTTATTTAAAATCAATTTGAAGTTTCCTTTGAAAGTTATTATAATTATTCGACTGGAAGTTCTTTCAGAAATTGTAAAGTTATAGAAAAATATTTTTCTTAAGCTTATATCTAATAGCTTCTTTCGCTAAAAATTTAATGTACTCTCTTTCAGGCTGCGGGTTAGACGACACATATTCAAAATCTGGTTTAATGAATATTCGGTATTTATTTCAGCCTTGTACGCGCTAAATCTTTTTTTAAATTAGAATTGAAGATAAATAATGAATGATGAAATGGCATCTCATGCACATTATGAGGTAGTTTAGAGTTGAGACAACTTAGATAATCTGAATACAGATTGTTTGAACAAAAAATAAATCCACACACGAACGCGAGAGCATATGGTTTACCAACGGATTCTAAATTCATCCGAGTTTTTGCACATGCATTAGGATGGATTTAATTCGTCAAAATGCGGGTGATTTGCAATGTTTCATGGTTTAAATTAAAATCTTCAATATAATTTTTTGTCAGCAATTGAGATACATCTGTTTGAATTTAAATAAACAAAATGCATTATTTCATATTTCACATCAATAAAAATAACCTAATTAAATGCCAATATGGAAGATTTTTTTTCATTCACTCATTGTCCAAGTAAATAATGTAATTATTATTTTATAAAATTTATTATTATTTAAGTTTATTATTATCAACGCCCATAAAATACTTTTGCAAATAAATCATTATTTATTTATATTAGCAATCTTAAACGATCAGTTGGTTCATTGGGAATAATGGTTAGTTTCAAAATGTCTTATGCTTAGCTTCATGTTCTTAATTCCTAACAACCTTGTAATTTTAATGTGGGGATATACATGAAAGCTGTGATTTTAATTAGCTTTACACCAATTCTATTTATAGTGTGCATGAGTTTTCTTAATAGAATATAATTCCATGATATCATCTATATCTATACTTATAATAAAGCTCAATGTGTGTGTGTGTGTGTGTGTGTGTGTGTGTGTTGGCGCTCTACAGACCAGACCATTCAACCTACAGCTACCAAATTTGGCACGTGTATACCTTGGAGGCCGGGAATGTGCACCTGGGGGTTATTTTTTCGAATTTTTAACTAGAATTTTATTTATTTAAAAATTAAGCGAAATTTTGACGTGTTTCTGCTATAACTGTCGAAAATATTACCGCACAGAAAAGATTTTTACATGAAGTTAAAGATAAAAAATTTATCTTTTAAATGATACTACTGTTTTAATTTTAAAATTAAATTTCTATTTTTAATGAATTTTTAAATAAATATTTTAACTATGTTTTTCAATAATTTTTTTCGTCAAAAATAAAAATGAGGATTAAGCACGTTTCGCATTCATGAGAAAAAAATAGCTTTTTTCAAAGTGTTGCCATCACATTGATTAAAGCTCTAACTGAAAATAAATTAAATCTTTTTGGAAATGAAATCTGCAAAATTATAATTTTCTGCAAGTGTCTGTAAGAAATGAAACAAATATGAAATATTATTTTTTCTAAAAAATAAATTCAAAAAAAATTATTTTATGATCTTTTACACTCTCTATAACGGATGTTTATTCAGTTCCGGATCCATTTTGATATTTAATGACTCATAAAATAATGAAGATGTAAACAAACTTATGGCATTTATTGATGGAATAACTCATATATTTTCCTTTTCAGGTTTGAATATTTTTACTTTTGTAAATATCGTCTGCGCGTGTTTTTAATTTCAGATAATTTCATTTTCCAGTCTAAATATATGTACTTTTCTAAATATCGTCTGCTTATTAATTTCATTTTTCTCTCTTTTGTTTTTGGCAACTATTGAAATGTTATGTTTACTTTTGATGTTTTTTTTTTATGTAGTACTTTTGTATGTGATGTTTTATTCGATCGGATATTAAGGAGAATGCATACACCACAAGAGAAAGCACAGATTTTATGGTGTTCATAGAGTTAATTTCCAATCAACTAAATCGCTGACTTTTAAGAGTTAATTTCAAATCATTTAAACTGACTGATTTATGAAGATTTGAATATCACTATTCAATAAAAAAAGGATAATTTCAGATTTTTCATCGATCTTTTCAAAGAAAATACGCCAATAAGCGCGCAAGTTTCTCAAGATTAATTGGCCTAAGATTATGAAAATGGTGAGTTTTTCTAAATTTTTAACATTTAAAACTTTATAAATAAGTCTTAGTTGATCGTGGAAAATTCATTCATTCATTTATTTAAAATTTGTTGTGTCCAGAATATTTATCAGAATATGATACCTTACTGCATTAAATTTAGACTTCATAATTTTTGAAATATATTTATAAGCAGGAACAAAATATTATTATTGATTTCATTTCAATCCTTTTGAAAGCAAAACTAAAAACTGAATTTTATACTGAATCTCAGAAATTTTTGTTGAATTATTGTTTGAGATATTACATAAACTATGAAAAATATTTTGTATTTAACATAAGACTTAAATCCCGAGCGATTCTGTTTGCAATACTTATATTCAATAATAATAATAATTAATAAATAACAATAAAGATTATTAATAAAATAAAGCGCTTGGTTTTATTAAAAAATATCTTAATATTAATTGCAATTTCGTCATTTACATTTTTAATTAAAGTTGAAGTTTTACCGGAAATGGCAGCAAATTAGCAAAATATATATAGTAAATTGAACGAAACGATCTAAACAATATAAGTTTGGTATGACTATCAAAATTTGAAGATTAAAAATGTTTTGTTTGAGAATCCTTTTAGAGACCAGTTACTTAAAAAATTTAATTGAAAATTGTAGCGAGCGGTAATACTGGCGAACCGGCTGGTCGCCAAAGGCGGCTAGTAGATCATAATTATAACTAATATTTAATAGATCGACATGAATTATGTCATATGCTAATATTAATTATTATATTGCGAGATAATAACATTCAATTGAAAATGCTACGAAGCTATTAACAAAAATATTACAATATATTATGTCACTGTAAACTGTTATGAAGAAAGAACAGATTACTTTGATGTTTTATTTAAAAACATTAAATGAATTATTTTAATTTGTAGGTAATATGAAATCTTCAATAATTTACCGAATTTAATATAAGTTGTTTAGTGCATTCGATTATTTTCATCAGTTTCAAAATAATATTATCAAAGATAAGCTATTTATTTTCTATCCATACTTAATTAATGAATTCTTGTAAACTAAAGCGGACTTTTTTCAATATGCATCAGACCCAATAAATTTTATACATTCTCAATTATTCAATTAAATGACTCATTCACTTTTTACCAGTAGAAATGTATTTCTTTAGAAATAATGTTCTACGCAATTACAATTGATATTTTAATAAGTTCTGACACATCAATTTATTTTATTGTGCCTTTCCATAAATAATATTTAGTATCCAATACAATTCAGTTAAACTGTTTATTTTACGATTTAATAACTATAATTAATTAATTTGTGGAATAACAAGTTTCTGAGAAATTATTAATTTACTACGCATTTTAATTGACTTGATGAAATATTTCATGAAATTATATACTATATAAATTACCTGTATTATATACTTTAATGTTAAAATATAAAATAAATATAAAAGATATTAATGACTTAAAGTAAAAGTTAACTTTCAAATTTATATAGTATATAATTTAAAAGTTAACACCATTTTTAACGAATTTTTAAAATTTATTTTAAAGATTCGTTCTTTCTTTCGTTAAAGATTAGTCTTCTTTAAAGATTCGAATCTTTAAAGAAAACGTCATCTTTAAAATTTATCTTTAAAGATGATGTTTTGCTGCTGGGAACGTTGCAAGAATTTTTGCATAATCTGCAACAAATTATGCCCATAGATATATGAAATGAAACAAAAGAAAAGACAAAAATAAGAGACTTTTGCCATTTATTTGTAAAAATTTGCAGTCTTATTCGTTTCTTAAAAAGAGACTCGGAATTTGTTAAGAAAATTCATGAATATCCTGCTACTTAAATTTTATATGGAAGCCAAAGGAAAAATTCAATTGTATAAAGCTTCCCATTAAAAATATTAACACAGACAAATTCGATTGCAAATCTATAAGGAAATTTTGTTATATAATTTACTTACAAGTTCTCTTAAGATAGAAAATATGTATACAAATACATTTGTTTTCATCACTTTGAATCACAAATTTAATGTTTTAAACTTTCATATCCAGACCATAAATTTGAATATTTTAATTTCTTATTGTTTTTTAAATCAATATAAAATGTAAAACATATGCTTTTACTCAAATATGATATAAAGATCATGAAACTTATTTTTAAAAACCTTATTTTAAATTTTTAACGAAATATAGTTTTAATTAATATTAATAGTTAACACAATTGTGAAATAAAAAAAAATAGAATATTTTAAAAAATTGAAAGATTACTTTTGAACGAGTTCCTTATTTATTCTTTCTTTCGAATTTTATAAAAATGTTTTTATTCGAAATTGTATATAAATAATGCATTTCAACCAAAAAAAAACGGAAATGCATATCTTTCGAAATAATTAACCAAACTATACAAACCGACTCTTTATTTGTAAAACGTCACAATTACTTTCCATTTTACATTAGAAAAATTCTTTTACTTCATAAAAAAATACTTTGTGAAATTTTTAACCCTGTTCTTTCTTTTGATTTTGTTGTAGTGAAACAAAAAGAAAAATAAGTAAATGGCTACAAGGACGGAAAGAAAAAAGGTGGGAAAATAAATGAGCAATATAAAATCGATTCCCTATCAGATAGCAAAATCTGTTCATCCCTTTCTAAGAAAGAATAATTGCGACAACTCGATTGTTGGTGAAAGCAGATGAAATTATTGATAAAAATAAGCAGGCTTGAAATGAAAGTACAATAATAATAACGAAAAAAAAAAAAGAATTGTTAGCAGAAACTGAGAAACAAATCTAAACAATTTCAGTATCCGCCATATTTGGTCCAGTATGTTTTTATGTAAAATTTAGAATTGTTTACCTGTCGTAAAATTACAATTAAATTATTAAATTGTTTTATGTATATGTTGAATTTGATAAAATAATCATTTAAATTATCCCTGCCGATTAAATTATTTTATGTTTTTATATTATCTATATTTATGTTATGCATTAGCAAACAGGAATTACGAAATATCGTTTGGTTGAATTGAAAATTTTTATAGAATTTGTTGAGCGCTAATGTTTATTGGAAGACTTTTTACAGAATTTTGACACGAAACTACAGTTGCACTCATAAACTCAAAATTTGAATCTCAATGATCTAAATCATTGCATTTTTGACGAATTACGTTTACATGCATGCTTAAACAGAAATTATCCTGTAATCGATGCTTGATAGATTTAATTGAACATTTGTCAAAAAATTAGCTATTCAGATGCTAAACGTGATATTAAAGTTTATTTACTTAGCAGTTTTTGTTTTCGGTTTTTATAATTTCAAGTTTCATTGAGTTAATTTGTGTTTTAACTATGAAACAAAAATACTTACTTTGAATTTATTTTGTTCAAAATTTGATAGACATGTAATATTTTTGTTATCTATCTGTACTTATAATAAAGCTGAATGTGTGTGTGTGTGTTGGCGCTCTACAGGCCAGACCATTCAACCTACAGCTATCAAATTTGACACGTGTATACCTTGGAGGCCGGAAATGTGCACCTGGGGGTTATTTTTTGAATTATTAAATAGAATATTATTTATTTAAAAATTAAGAGAAATTTTGACGTGCTTCTGCTATAACTTCCGCAAATATTACCGCACAAAAAAGATTTTCACATGAAGTTAAAGATAAAAAAATTTTCTTTTAAATGATACCAATGTTTTAATCTTAAAATTAAATTTCTATTTTTAATGAATTTTTAAATAAATATTTTAACTATGTTTTTCAATAATTTTTTTCTTAAAAAATAAATTTTAAGATTAAGCACGTTTCGCATTCATGGGAAAAAATTAGCTTTTTTCAAAGTGTTGCCATCATATTGATTAAAGCCCCAATTAAAAATAAATTAAATCTTTTTGGAAATGAAAGCTGCAAAAATATAATTTTCGGCATGTGTCTGTAGGAAATGAAACAAATATGAAATATTATTTTGTCTAAAAAATAAATTCAAGAAAAATTATTTTATGATCTTTTACACTCTCTATACACGGTGTTTATTTAGTCCCGGACCCATTTTGATGTGTAATGACTCATAAAATAAGGAAGATATAAACAAACTTACGGCATTTATTGATGGAATAACTCATATATTTTTCTTTTCAGGTTTGAATATTTTTACTTTTGTAAATATCGTCTGCGCGTGTTTTTAATTTCAGATAATTTCATTTTCCAGTCTAAATATCTGTATTTTTCTAAATATCGTCTGCTTATTAATTGCATTTTTCTCTCTTTTGTTTTTGGCAACTATTGAAAGGTTATGTTTACTTTTGATGTGTTTGTTCTATGTAGTACTTTTGTATGTGACGTTTTATTCGAGCGAATATTAAGGAGAATGCATACACCACAAGAGAAAGCATAGACTTTATGGTGGTCATAGAGTTAATTTCTAATCAATTAAATCACTGACTTTTAAGAGTTAATTTCCAATCACTTAAACTGACTGATTTATGAAAATTTGAATATCACTATTCAATATAAAAGGATAATTTTAGATTTTTCATCGACCGCTTCAAAGTAAATACGCCAAACAGCGCACAGGTGTCTCAAGATTAATTGGCCTAAAATTATGAAAATGTTGAGTTTTTCTAAATTTTTAACATTTAAAACTTCATAAATAAGTCTTAGTTGATCGTGGAAAATAGAAACATTCATTCATTTATTTAAAATTTTGTGTGTCCAGAATATTTCTCAGAATATTATACCTTACTGTATTAAATTTAGATATCATAATTTTTGAAATATATTTATAGGCAGGAACAAAATATTATTATTGATTTCATTTCAATCCTTTTGAAAGCAAAACTAAAAACTGATTTTTATGCTGATTTTCAGAAATTTTTGTTGAATTATTGTTTCAAATATTACATAGATTATGAAAAATATTTTGTAGTTAACATAAGACATAAATACCGAGCGATTCTGTTTGCAATACTCACATTCAATAATAATAATAATTAATAAATAACAATAAATATGATAAATAAAATAAAACGCTTGGTTTTATTAAAAAATATCTTTATATTAATTGCAATTTCATCACTTCCACTTTAAATTAAAGTTGAAGTTTTACCGGAAATGACAATAAATTAGTAAAATATATATATTAAATTGAACGAAACTATCTAAACAACAGTATAAGTTTGGTATGACTATCAAAATTTGAAGATTAAAAATGTATTATTTTAGAATCTATTAAGATACCAGTTATTTAAAATATTTAATTGAAAATTGTAGCGAGCGGTAATACTAGCGAACCGGCTGGTCGCCAAAGGCGGCTAGTAAGTCCATATTTCAAATATTGTCTAGTTGAAAACTGATTTCAGTTATCGTGTTCACATATATTCATGTATAATGCCAAAAATGAGTTTTTCACATTAAATGAGGTTTTAAACATGGAGATTCTTCAAACTCTTGAATTTGCATTTTTTAAAGATTATTAATACTTTCTTTATATTTCATATACAAGAAATATTGATATTTACATTATGTTCTTAATTAAAAAAAACTCTCAATAATAGTCCTCATTCTACTATTATATAAAATAATCCGTATGAAATCTAAACATTTTTACTCAGAATATCTATAGATTGATTAATATAGTATATGAACATCTGAACTGAAATCTAACGAGCTTCAAAAAGGATAAACAGCGCGTTCCATAACCCTAATAACTGAAGAAAAACTTCTGGAAACTAAATAAAATAGATATAGTTCAAAAGTACACCATAATTTAGAATTGTGCTTCAGTTCCATTCGTATAACTAAACGCATTGTAGGAATTTCGTAAATGGAAAATAATGATATCTCTACTGCTCAAAAGACTCGCAGACTCGTATGCATGAATCTTAATCTTAGTAGTAGCAGTTATAAAAAATAAAGTTTGGATTTATCGCTAGCAGTTATTCTATCGAATTGTATTATATTTTTTTATTCATTCCAGTTTTGGTGTATATCATCGTCAAAATGTATTTTCGAACACGAACTAGCCAGTGGTTGATTATTTTCTGCATACATCGCTCCTATGAGGAGCTGTTATTACTCAGCTTTTTATTACATACGCGAGACGATAAAAGAAAAGAGAGACACGGAAGAAGAATGGAAAAGAGAGACCATAAATAAAAATAGCATTATTGTAGATTATTGTATCAACTCTGGCAAATTTAAGTAGTTTATTCGTACTTTGACTGATTTGTTATACAATATAATTGAATCCAAAATTATTGTATTAAACTATACTTGCAGTGCTTAAGAAAAGAACCCATCATTGAAGAAAAAATGCTCTAATATTTTTGAATATAGTTTTAATTACATATTTCGTCATGGCAAACTGCTGTGACACTTAAAATTGCAAAGAGAACCATTTTTCGTGCAGAAACATCTCTTTAAAAAACAATCTTTTTTAAAAGAACAGCGAGAGAATCCTTGCCCAATTCCTACAGTTTCATTTCTTGCTGCTGTTCACATCGAAATGTCCCACTTCAGTATTCATTCTTGAATCAAGAAAAGTGACATCGATACATCGAGCTGAGATCTGAAAATCAGTGAATATATTAAATTTTTGTGTCAAACTTGTACCCTGATTAGCTATAGTCAACTGTATAAATACTTATAAACGCTAATATAAGTAATAACCATATATTTATTGAATAAATACTGAACTAATTAAGTTTGAATATCATTTCTTACCTCAAATACAATTTGTTCAAAACTCCATCTTTTATTCCAATTTTACAAAGGGCGTCTTAATTTTTTCCAAACATTGCACCGATGAGGTTTCGCAAATAAGCTTTTACTCTATCAACATCTGGAAGAGGAACAACGACATTACCTCCAATATCAAATTCAGGATGTGCTGTATAGAAGTTTTTTTTTCATTCTTTTGGCTTGCTTTATTAAAGTTTTTTTGGCTCCCCTTCTGATTAGAAAAATATTGGTCGACTTTCTAGCAAACATATGGTCCCCTATTTATAATTATTCAGTTTCTTGCCATTCTTCCTTCATGTTCTCGAAAATTTTCTGCAATTCATCCTCGTCTTCGATATATTTTATAATACCTAATTGCAGGGTTGAGGTTGTCATTCCAACTCTTGGTTGAATCCCAAACATAGATTTGTATGGTGACTGTTTAATTCTTGAATGTAGAGCTCTGTTTTTAATGAATTGGATAAAATGAAGACCATTGGGCCACTTTGTAGTTTGATTATCCCTCATCCATGAAGCCAGCATATTTTCTACATCTTGGTTGGTCCTCTCTACCGAATCTTGTGATTGGCTGTGCCAAGGTTTCCCATGAAAAATCTTCAATTCTGGTCAATACGTACATGCTCTATAACGGAATTGACAAACTCTCTTCCATTATCAGATTACAGTATACAAGGAATCTCTAATATCAAAAAGATATCAAGTACTTGCAAAGCAACTTCTTCCGTTCTTTTCTCTGAAGTGGTCGTAGTAACACAAACTTTGTTAAATGTGCCTGGTAAACCATAATAAAACTAAATTCCTTATCTGCCTGAGATTGAATGCCAATCAAACCCACTTGGCAGCGTATATTCATTTCTGAGGGAATGATAGGTTTAGAAACCAAACCTTTCCTTTTTTTCCTTTTGACATGTTTCATTCATCGATAAAAAAATGCATATCCTCTCAATAGTTATGTTAGCCAATTTTCTTGGATTTTCAATTTTAAGTCTGTCTCTAACCCCACTTTCTTTGGCCACATGTGCTAATTTGATATCATCATAAATTCCTTCAACTGGTAAATAATATTTTATGGGCTCATTTGAAGAAACCAACATTTTTTTACTTCACGGATTTCAAGAAAGTCGAACCATTTTAATCTGCGGTTCTGAATTGAAGTCTTGCTAACGGCAGATTTTGCTTCTTCAACCTCAGATAAGATAGTGTTGTATTCGTCATGTGTAAAAGCTTTAAAGTTATTCTGTTTTTTATGTAAAAACTGTAATTGTTCAAGAAATTTATTTTTCCGATTTTTGGTGCAAAAAGCATTAACATTTCCTTCACTCATCGTAAATAAATAAACAACACAGACACGTTCCAGCATGAATAAAACTAGACGACTGCACTTGCTTTGAAAATTTCACAAGCAAGGAATCTGGATTCATATAGTTTAAACTGGACAACACCTGAAATAAATAGAGAAAACGGATTCTCGTTAACGTTGTCAGTTACCCCCCGGGGGGGCACCTCGAAATGAGGATGAGATGCTTCCGGTATGGTGGTTGGATCTCGCCACCCTGGAGGGAACACTAATAGGTGGGGATCTAACTCCTCCCATTGATGACGGGACGTACTTCCTACGGGAAGGGTTGTACCGTGGCCGGTGATGGCCCTTAGGACTCAACCACAGTTCCCGCCAATTCCTTTAGCGGCGGTCCGGTCA
Source organism: Argiope aurantia (assembly GCA_026543865.1). NCBI lineage: Eukaryota > Metazoa > Arthropoda > Arachnida > Araneae > Araneidae > Argiope > Argiope aurantia. The sequence continues at coordinate 10,038 of JAPMOR010080293.1, read as the reverse complement.
TTCAGTTCTATGGTTTAAATCCGTGTGCCTTCGGGCGGGTCGGAGAGTTAGATGGTTGACTTAACGTTGTCAGTTGAAACGCATTTTCCCTAGTGAATTCGGATTCTACCTGCCAGTTAAAACGCGTTTTAATTAGTTAATTCGCGCTTTGATTGATTTTGGATTTTCACTGTAACATATATATACACATATACACACGAAAGACCTAATAGACTGATGATCTAATTAGGAAACCTTTGAAAAATTATTATGACAATATGTTGTCTGTGTAATGCATTTAGTTGTTTTAGTTGGGATTAACTAGATAATTCTTTTGATTTGAAACTAACTAACGTACACTTTGAAACGTTTTTTTTAATTTTTTTTTATTTTGAGCTGTGATTAATGTCTGTTTCCTTATCAAAGTTGGCTTGTTCTCTCTAAAATTCCACAAGATGAGAACATGAAAGCTCCTTTCCCTCATTGGTTTAAATAAGCCGCAAGCTCATACAAACAGCAAACTTCATCATGGCTCGCAAATCAGATTAACGAATCAGCTATGATTTATCTCACTCCGGTTCAGGGACCATTATAATGTTCTGCAATTAGACTGTTGCGTGCTTTAATCAATTACCAAACTGTTAAGAATAAGCTATTAAACTACTCAAAGCTAAATACTAGCACTGATAAAACAGAGGACATGATATTTTCTTGAATATTTGGTTTTCAAATTTTTCTTAGTTGTTTTGTAAAAATTCATTATTTATCTTTGCTGGCTATTGATTCAAACCTGACCAGCAGCTGTTTTTGCAAAGCGATAAGAAATCCACCCATGGAACACCATCGGATAATTTTTATCACTACTGAGTATGTGGTGTTATGTACTTCCTCATGTTGAACTTCCCAGTGGACTTCAACTGCCATAGAACAATTCAATGAAAAATCATGCATCCTTTTCGAAATTTTCTGGGTTTTTTTAACTGGAGTTTTAATCCATTACAACTTATAAAACTCCCTTTAAAAAACTGAATTAAACCTCATTTTCTATGTGCATCTTAAGGGAATGGTAGACACTTTTAGACAATTTTGTGAGTTATTCACTTAGATTTATGAAATATTTTACGCATAGGTATTAAAATATAAATACGTCAAATTTCATAAAGAAACATTTTGAAATAAAATATATATATATATTCATAAAAAAATTTAAAATATATAATCACTTTTTTTTTAAATTTCAAAATATTTCAGACGATTTAATTTTAAATTTTTTTTCTATTATTATTTTTTTCTTATTACCCAATGTAAATGCATTTGGAGCAAAACTATGTATAATTTTATAATTCCAATTTAAATGCTATTTTTTTAGAAATATTTTTATGCACACTTACTGAATTTTAATAGGGATTTTATGTTTTTCTGAACTAAAATTGACGTTTAACTAGATAAAAAAAAACTCGAAACATAAAATGGCTTCCTTATTTTCTTTTAATGTTTGACCAAAATCTTTATAATCAATTTTATTTAATTTCTTCAAAAATTAAGGCACCTGGAACATTTCAAACATTATTTTGCATTCAAACATTATTTTGAACATTTCATTGCATTATCATTTTGAGAAAAGTCATTAAAATGTATTTTTTACTCTTCAAATATTTATTTTATTGAACAAGACATTTTATAAGATTCTTTCAGCTGAATATAAGCATATATTTTGGTAATGAAATAATAAAAATAAAATTGCATGTTTTCATTCATTTTTATTTATTTAAAGGTCAGCTGTCCCCTTAAAGATAAAAGGTGTAGTTTTAAATTCAGTTTAACCATTGTTAAATTGCGTCAATGTTAAATTAATCATCATAAATTAATAATTGTCATTCTTAATGAAATTTGAAAGACCATGCAACATTTAATAGGCACTTTTTAAAATTTATATAATCATTTTTGAAAGTATAGTAAAAAATGGTTTATTTATCCTTTTGCAAAATTCTTTTCAGAATACACATATAAATTTCCCAAAAGGACACAGCAGAATCATTCGTGAAAACTTATTATACATAGAAATTACAATTAGTCATTTTCCTTTGTTTTTTAACTTAGAAGATTTATGTTATCATTTATTGTTTTATGACTGTTGGAATTTGTACCACAGCGGTAGAGGTTGCTTTTTTTACTTTTCTTCTGTTCAACTATCTTTGAGAACTTCGTAAAGATTTCTGCCAATATTTAGTTTGGCACAACATTTGCCAATCTTTGCTGCACATTGGGCCATATCATTTTCATCTTAGTTTGTCCAAAATATTTTTCACTCTTAAAAAATTTCAAAATTTAATAAATTAAAGTGAGATATATGTTTCTTCTTCTTTGCTATTAAATTTTATTTATCTTATTAGATTGCTTTATCTCATAGTTTTAAGATTTCTACTGAGAATAAAGAATGTTGGTCTTGCATTTATAGGTTATGTATTATTATGATAAAATGGAGTAATATTTCTCTTCTAATTGTTAAGTAAATAAAATAGAAATTTTGATTAGACTCTTCCTCTATTGCAAAATTTTTTATATTCATGACTTTAATGAATAAATTGAAGATTTCAAATATCTGTGAATCCAATAATTGTTCTTATGAATTTCAATCTCTTTTTTAAGTGTCAATACCATT